>JAVQJF010035900.1:0-30634 GCA_036023855.1 Gadopsis marmoratus | reverse complement strand
GACAACAGGTCTCTACCGCAAGTTTCTCTGGGAAACTCTGAGTCTTAAAGGTGTGGTGTTTTTATAGTTTGGTCCTACATGTATCTCATTAAAACATGTGTGAATTCTATACAAAACATGTGTGCCACATTTAACGTCCTTACTGATTTTTGTTGTGACAGCACTTTTTGATTGCCCTCGCAATCCTGGATGCACCATAACAGCCCCCTTCATTTGCATAATGAAGCAAAAACGCATACAGAAATGTAAAGTGAAAATGCAATGGGAAAACAATACAGAAATAAATACATTTGGGGAAATAAATATGGGGAAAATGCAATGGAAAAATAACACAGAAATAAATGAATAAATAAAAGTGAACATTAAGTAAAAAAATAGGGGAATTTACATGCATAGGGAAATTAATACAGAAATAAATACAGAAATATCAATTTGTCACATTTTATCAATTAATTAATGCCTACATTTATTTTTAATATTAGTTTTGGTGCATTTAATGGCATATTAATTTATTCATTAATTTATCCATTTATTTTTTGATTATGGCTCTTCCATAGTATAAAACGTGGACTTAGTTAGTGCCGGTAAAAGAGTTAAAAGTCAACATAAACAGAAAGATGCAGGTGCAATCATAAAGGGTTATGGTGTGATATATTAAAACCATATTTCTTGTAAAATTATTTGTGCAAACAGTCATAGAAAATTAATATTAGACATTATTCAGTTTTGCACTTAAACTACATTTTAGATAAGACACTGAAAGCTTTGATACCTTTTATTTTGTACCAGAGTTGTAGGCATGGTCTTATAGCATCATTGCCTTTCTTATCTATATTATGTCTCAATGTTAAAGACATGTTAAAGCGCTTTATGCTGACCAGGTTACTACAACCAGTGTCCTTGAATCCCATGTTCTTTACCTTCACTGTTCATCCTGTCAGCATTTACTCATCATTTCATTTTTCTAAAAACTCCTGAGCGGAGGTCAATTCTACTGACTGTAAATTGACACTATCACAGAGGCACTTGGGGACATGTTGAACAAGAATAAGCTGGAGTTTGCTGATATCAATTTGATTAGGTTTTTGTTGAATTTAAAAAAATCTGCCAATATATGAATGTACGCATATTGGGTGTGACTTTAATATTTAATTATTAAGAAATGCTGCAGTACAACAACTTGAAAATGATCACAGAGGTAGGCTACCTGGGGTTTTGCTTTACTATGTGATTATTAAAATTCTGAAATAAGAGAACGAGAAAGTAATGACAGATATATGTAGTTCAACAAAGAAAAAGAAGAAAAAGAAAGTAGAAACTTTTCCCCTTACAACCTTCGCTGCCTTTACCGTACAGAGCCATGTAGACGCGCAACCGATTTGTAAGTGAAGATAGCGCGACCGCAGTGTTGACCGGCCTGCACTGCGACTCCACACCACTCGGCGGCGGTAATGCACCATTTCGTGTACCGACCGCGACAACATTTCCAGGCGATGAAGAGGGCCGACGGCAGACTGTGAACACTGCAGTACATGCGACCGTACAGCCGCTCTTCAGCCTGTCTTCATTTTCCCCCCAACGCCAGCGACGACACGGAGGAAAACAGTCATCTGTGTTTTGAAGTGAAGTGGCGGAGAACATTTCAAACGCATCCGGGAACGTCCCAACTTTCCCATACAGCGCGAACCGTGAGTAGGCTCGTGCTGTTAGCGTGTTATTTTGGGGCTGCGGAGGATGAAACAAGCGGGGCTGCTAATATGATTTGGGTTCCGGTTGTGTTTATGTAATATTAGGCTGGTGAGCCTCTAGGACAGCGCAGACTTGGGGACTCGCCGGTCAAAATGACGTCCGCGGTTTACCAAAATTGTACTTCTACCTGTGTAGGTAAAAATCGCCTCGCGTGTCTGAAGCGCGACAGTGGGATTTATGGCTGTCATCTTACCTCAGCTGCCCTGTCAGTGGTGCCTGCGGGGCTCTGCCCGGGAGACCGCATCGTGCACAAGTCAGCGATGCATACACTAACATTAACGCCATGCTAGCTGCTGCTACACATTGCAGGTCTGCGCTGCAGCGTTCAAATCTGCTCTCGTCTCTGCACACAGGTTTGCAATAACCCTGTTGGATGAGAGAGAGAGAGAGAGAGAGAGAACGGGTTGAACAATGTAGGCTGCATTTACACACAGCACAGTGCAAAGTGCCTCTTATTAGGCTGCTGCCTTGTGAAAGCTATTTAAGCTATTTAATTCCTGCCTAAAAGTGTAACAACTGGACCATTCAGAGGTAATTAACACTTAATCCGGTTCTTAACTTCAAGGGAAGCAAGAGTAAAATCAAAAGGTGGAATTATGACATTGCTATAATTGTGCACGCCATTTCTGCAGCCTCCCAAATTGCACCTTACTTAACCTGTGAATGCATCTGGCAAGAGTTACTCTTCTGCGTAGCGTAATTGCGTGTGCACATCTTTCACAGGTATTTCATTGAACTGTTTGCTTGTCCCACGACACATATTGCTGGAGCCATCGGTTTTCTTGAAGTTGCGTGTCGAGGTGTCGAAACACCTCCTTGTATTCCGTCCTCCCGTGTTGAATGGACTCGGGCGGATAATAAAATGATAATGATTTATAGAATTCACTGGGTTATAATTATCGCACACCACCAGTATAAACCATTATAATAACAAATACAAATAACTTAAGATTGCCAGCTACTTCCAGTTGCCTCTGAAGGCACATTTTTGATGCAAAGTAAAACTGCTTCGTAACATCACCTGTCAGCAGGGGCGAATCCATCAGTCATTCAGCCACTATTAGAGTGAATGACTTACTTGAAAATCCATCAATGCATATCGCTGGTCACTCATAGTACGACCCAGTGCCTAGGCAGACGACGACCTATAGCAGATGTTTTGTAACAGTCAGGGCTATAGCCTGACTGACACACAGATGCCAATATCAATATTTGAGACGTCAAAAAAAATCTGACAATGGTATAGTTATGTAGTAATATAGTATTTTTTATATTGTTTGATTTTATTTTTTTTTACAGCAACACAAACATTTTTGGTAAATGGTCCCTTAATTTCATATATTAACAAGCATCTCAGTGTTTTGTTCCTCAAACTGCTGGCAACACGGTGTGCTGGAAACAAACAGGTGTGGTACAGGATGCACAGGGGTGAACCTGGGATTTTTAAAGACGGGATCCCTGGAACTTGAAGCGTTGGAAGCCTCGGGGAGGATTGCAAGTGCTTTTACTGCTCTTGACCTGTGGAGACACAAGCTACATGCTGCTGCGTAGCACTGCACACTTGTTTGTGTGTGTGTGTGTGTTTGGTGCCACCGCTGTCCTGTGAAAGACTGTTTGAAGTAATGACCGAGTGTAACGTGACTGTATCAACATTTGCTGTTGAGTCGAGTGGTGTGTCCCGTTCCCAACTTATTTGAGGGGTGTGAGATTTGTCTTAAACAAGTGACAAAGACGGCACATTTTCCTTCAAACAATGCAGCGTTTTGTCAGATTCCTTTGCAGAAAGACAATGCAGGAAAAGCATTTTGCTGACAAACACTTGTTTTGGTTCAAAGACATTATGTGGAATCATTCAATCTTTGCAGCTGTGTGGGAAAGGCAATTTTGCTGATTTGCTGGAAGTGATTTAGCATTTGCAAAATCCAGTTGCAGTCAGCTAAAACAAAACACTGTCGGGGGTCCCCACTAGCAAACACTGATCAAAATTAAGTTGAAGGGCCAGCTACACTAGGCCTTGCTGTGTGTTTCATGAAACTGCTGCAGTGCTGCTCCATCTGCTGAGGGGACAAGTTTAAAGAGGGGAAAACGGTTTAGACCAGGCACAGAGGCTACCATGCCAAACTGACCGTGCGCGCGTGTGTGTGTGTGTGTGAGCAAAGTTCACTCAGCTCTGCTGCATTGTGCCATCTCAGGGAAGCTGCATGCAGCTGAGATGCTGCGCTGGCTCTGTGTCAGTGGGCCCATGCAGCAGCTGCAGCAGCAGAGGCTGCTACTGCTACTACCCGTGCTAATAAATTGTTGCTATGGTTGTCAGAGAAAAGGGAACCCTAGTCCCCTTTAATGCTCCTATAATGCATAACTGGAACTGCAGCATAAATCATAGCCATCACCTCCACACAGCCCCATGTGGACATAGCGGCCTCTGTCATCGTTTCCTGCCCTGAGGACATTGACATTGTCGGAGCCCTGATGAATACACCATTGCTGCAGTATAAAAAGACAATGTTTTTGCTCAGGATTTGCGGGCCAATGGGTGCTGATGAGGATACACATTTTGGAGAATTCCACAGTGACTCAGTTTCACATGTTACCATGATAAGCTGCTGCTATTAATCTGTTATTCTAATGCAAGTATTTTAGCACACCATCAGCACATATAGCCTAGTTCTGCCTAAAATACATGATTGTGACTTTGCTTTCCCCTCTCAGTGTCTATAACAGCTAGTTTGGTGTTTTCACGATTGTCACACTATTTGGAATTCTGCTGTTTGCAGACCAAATGAACGCCTGCCAAGCCCCAAATTTGGGCAAGTTGGTGAGAGGAGCACCTGCTAGACCGGCCAGTAATTGTTTGCAAGCAAAATATTTGAATGCATAGGTTGGATGAAACGAAATGGCTTTGGCTGCCTTCACTCTGGATGCCTTCCTGAACACATTTGCTTTTCAGTCTTGTATTATCGCAAGGCTGGTCGGACCAAGTTTAGTTCAGGGGACTTCCATTAGCAAAAGAGGGACTGTACAAGCCTGTGTCGTGAACAATTCCATAAACAGTAAAGCGGAGGAAAACAACATACCTGTCTGCAGGAATGCACGGTTCTACAAGTTGGAGTTTCTCTATGGTGCGATGGCACTTTGTTTTTTTTTGTCTAACTGTGCTTTTCCAACGGTTCACAATAGGGGGGCCCTCTCTCGACTTCCCTTGTGCTCCTTATCAGTGGCCCCTTGCATGCCATTTTTGGCTTAGTACTATTCATCCTTTGTCCTGCGTACCTTTCCTGAAACACACCCAGCATCCGGTTTTCTTCTCTCTCACTTGATTATTAGTTTAAATAAACAGCAGCCAGTGTTTCATGGCATTGCATCAACCAGTCAGTCCTGTGTGACACTTGGCAGTCTCCCCAACGTCCTGGGTCTCTTCTTTTTTTGAGGGAAGGTTCTTCTCGTTGTCGTTAGACTAGTTTTAACGACTCAGCTGCATCATGCGTGAAAAGGAAGGGATTGCTTGATGTGAAGCAGGATCTAGCAGCATTTTAATCAGAATCAGTACACTGATCACTGTCAATCAATCCTGAAACCACACCTGCTGTCCCGGTGAAGTATTTTAGATGCGTTTTGAGTATTAGATTCTTGATAAATAATACCCGAAGATGTTCTTTGACACTTTGATTGTTGCTAATTTAGCCATAAATACTCTGTGATGTTCAGGAGTTATTTCAAATGTGTTGCGTCCAGAAGATAAGGCCGAAGATAATAAATAAATGTTTTTTTGATCACACTTTGATTTGTTACTGTTATTTCATGTGAATTCTGATGTGACAGTGATGTGTGTGGATGCGTGGGTGACTGAGAGGCTTTGTAAAGCGCTTTGTCCTACTCGGCTTGAAAAACACAGTTTAAATACAGCGCGTGTTTGTGTGTACCATGCAGTCCATGTGAGTTTCACATCTTTGCGACACAATAACGAGGCTACACCTGACCTTGCTGTTTTGCATTCCACTGCGACTGTCAAAGTTACAAAAAACATCCTTCAATGCCGTTGTTCCATACCCAGTTCGAATTAGCACTGGAATTGATTTTTGCTTAATTTTACATGAGTGGCCAGATTCAATCAATTAATCAGTCTGTGTAAAACACACTGTAATAGTTAATTGGTGCTCAAGGCTACTCTTACTAACTGTTGTGATTAAATATCTGTCTATGTATGTTAGCATAGAAGCCACGTACTCACAGTTGTGCACAGAATGTATAGAATATTATGATGTTATTGTTGATTATTGCTAGACCACTAGGCAGCCGTGGCTGCCTTTTTATTCATTTGAATTACAAACTGTTTTGCTGAAACTGCTGAAAGTAAAGGGTTAATGCTATAAATGCATCTATGGTGCATTGCACAGATATAATGATGGTTTGTACAAAGCTGTCTCCAAGGCTTTGTGCTCCCATCATACTGTAGAATCCTTAGCTTTAGCTTCATGTAGGACTGGATATTGTTTGGTGTAATTACCTTAACCCTTCTTCTGATGCTTTGCTATTCACTGTAGTTGCTACGTGTTTATTGTTGTTTGTGAAACTTATAACTGGGTATGTTTCCGCCCGGCATGCGCTACACACGACCAGGAGATTGTGTTTGACTGTGTGTCAGGGGTGACAATCCAATAGATCTGGTGGATACTTTTTGTACCACTCCACAAACCCTTTCAGAAGCCACACAGTAGTCATATCTTTTTAAAAGAAATGACATCAAGCTCATAGCGACAAGTGTTTTGTTTTTAATTCACCACCATTTCCAGGAAAAGTCAAAGGTTTGTGTGGAGGAAAAGGGAACTTCAGCCCATATCTGCGGAGAGCCTTCGCACTTTGGAGGAAGACTAATTTTCTCTCTGTCGTGACGTTTGTAAAAAGTACAAAGTGTACTAAAGCAACTCATTTCTTCTTTGAGTTCACCTTGGCCTGCAAGGCATGCCATGTTAAGTGCACTTTGCATTTTAGACCAACAACAAACCCCACTTCATGTGCAGATGTGTTTACCCATTCCACCTTGTAGTCCCAGGCACTCTCAGCATCTGTGGGTCACATGGGAATCAGACCTCTTTCTGCATAATATACTTGACTATGGGGCTACGCCAAATTGCCAAACTAGGCCGAGTAGGCACTGACCTTCTGCTAAAGCACTCTTTGACTTTTCACTGTGAGATACAGAATCGGAAGCCCAAATACAGGATTTTCCCATATCTGTGTCTGATTGTCTAATGAACATACTTCAGTAGAGGACAACAGGCTGTGATTTTGGAGGATGGAGTGATGATGGTGCGGTGTAGGGTTTTGTGCAACTAAAGCAGCATGACCCCGGCTTGCTTGACTGAGACATTCTGCACTTCCCTGAGGGGGACCACATCAGTGCCGCCCTATCACCCCTGTCGCCAAATTGTGGCGAGCAGGAAGCTGCGGGTTGTGGCCATGTTTCATGCAGTATACATTAAGATCATGACACACTCATGAATGCACAATGTATCACTCTTTACGTTGGGGAAAACAATAACTTTTAAAAGTGTTGGTGTAGTGTATGTACTGTTGTGAGTGTGCACAGACAGCTTGCACCTTTTTGCTATTTAAAAAAAAAAAAGAAGTAATTTATTTATTTTTACTGTTAAAGGAGGCGAGTTCTCAGTGAAAACATAAGAAAGGGCTAAAACACATGTCAGGAAAGATTAGCATCAGAGTGTGAATGTGACATAACAGTCAATGCCACGTACACACGCACGGATTGGCACTAGAAAGGGCAGGGCGAGGCCTCCACGAAACCACCAGGACTGCGCTTGGTCATAGTGGACTGGATCACTCCTCTGCAGAAAATGCTACACAGACCAGCTCAACAGAATATTTATTTAGGTAGGCTAGTCTGTCATCTTTCGAGCACATACGTAAAATAATATTGCATTACACCTTTTATTAAAATGCTACAAATAGTCAATTTCAGTGAAAAGAAATGCAATATAATTGGGTTGATGTGTTGCTGTAGCAAGAAAAAGGCATGCGGCGCTGAATATTTGTGAGAAAACACTTTAGTCTGTCTTATTTGAGAACAGTGTTCCTGCTGGATTGAAAACCATGTGTGTGCTCCCTATGATAAATTATTCTCGTGTGGGCGTGTTACTGATTTGCTAATACCGTGTTGCCATTTTTACCCAGTCCCACACTGAATACTGTCATGAAGCAGCATTGAAAGGAGTCACAGCTTTTGGGTGATGTGAATGAAAGATTATTGCTAAATGAACTACAGTGTGTTAAATACACCAGCATGTTCAGTGTTTCATACTATTCAGTAATATCTATTCAGATATTCAAGTATTTGGTTTGTAGAAGGGCCAGAATGTTCATTTTTGACCTGTAACCTTTGCTGGTTGAGGTATGTCTGGCTGAATATTCATGCTCTCTACCTGCTGTACTTCACATTGAAATGATTGCACTCATTCATAACCACAGGCTTCCCACTGCAACTACAACTTTGTGTCCACATAGCTGCTCCACTAGTGTAGGTGGGGGTTAAATGCGATGGTAAGGGGAATCTCATTGGTACTTTGTGAGGTAAGGAAGCATGTTAGCCATGGTAAAAGTTGATAGTAGCTCTGAGAAGTCTTTGCAGCTGGTTATTGACAGTTTTATTTTACATCACACAACCATCTGCATCTATGTTGTTATTGCCTTGAGCATGCTTTTTCTTCCTAATTTCTTCTTAGATATCCTTGGCCCTAACTGTAGGATCATCGGGGACAATGGAAATAAGTCTAGCTCTTCATCATGCATGACAACATCTGCTATCCTTTCATTTTTACCATGTCATCAATATTTGTCATATAAACCAACTGAAAAGGTGTTTCTTTTGTCACAGAGTAATGACAGCAGCCAACAGTGATGTGTTTTTAGTTTAGAACTAATACACAACTAATACTCAAGTGTTGCCAGGACTGTAGCACTGCATGGAATATCAATTTAGTGGTTATTAGTTGTACTCGTTAGGGACATAGGCAAGTTATGAAAACATAGATAGTCAGAGATTTCTGATTATTGTTGAGCTGTTTTTCCCAAGTAAATATCTATTTTTACTTCTTCATCCTCTCTCCTTCATTTTGTGCACGGTAAGTCTATACGGCTTTCTGATGTTGCTTTCAAATGGAAGTTGTTACCTCGGTTACGACATGAGTCGTGTACATGACATGCTTGCCATTCAGGTTTGGAACATCTACCAGACACGGATAGCAAATTGTCCAAATTCACCAGTCACTCAATAGTAAATCATTATTTTGTGTCTGGAATCTAGCAGCCACTTTCATATGTTACCAGCAAATGGTAAGTCGTGAGAACACAACTCCTAGGCAACGGCAACATGGACACCAAGACTACTTGTTCTAAGAACTGTTGACTTACTTCCTATTTATATCAACCTTTTTTTAGACATTAAAAATTACAAAGTAAACTCTATATAACTAAAATTACAATATATCAACTTACCATCCACCGAAAAATGAGCTTCAGAAGATTTCAACTCCACAAGTTCATATGAACTCTTTTCGTAAACACGACCCTATTTTGAAAGCACAATTTGTTGAGCTTAATGTAATCTTAGAAATAACTAAAGCCAATGACCTAAACTTGCCGAAAAAGAAGTCAGGGTCAACATAAATGAAACATATTCTTAAAACACACATTTTCTCATTTTGACCTTACACACAGAATAACAACTTCCTAGAAGTATTTAATTTTTCATTCACACAATCCATTTGCTATTAAGTTAGAATAAAACATTTGGAAAGGATGCGTTCAGTACATCCCTTTCGAGCTGTGGGAGGACACCCCTGCTCCTCACCTCTCCCAGATGTCCTTATACAGAGGTGCCTTTACACGAGCTTGCGGTAGATCTCCAGCATACTGGAGAAAAGGCCACATTGCCCTAGGGTATGCCCACAGCGGGCTGCCATGTCATTTAAGTATAGCCACTGACACTGTGTGCATTTCCAGCACGGTCTATGGCAGGATTTGTGAACATACGCACAAGGTCAGACATCCATACAAAGGTTCACGTCATAGCAGTTCACTGTCTGAGTATCACCCCCGACAACATGGATTGTGCCATGGTGTGGCTGCGCATGTATTCACAGTGGATTAGGCTAAGCCCATCAATAATGCAGGCCACATGGAGTAGCTGTGAAAACACTTTTTTCCTAGTTTTATAAGCTCTGCTGCTTGGCCTTGACAGTAAATCATCTGCCCATGAACAACCAATTGTTCTTTAAACATTGGAAAGTCTGTAACTGGATAAATGTACCCATCTCCTCCGCTCATATTCATCAACCTCTGTTTCCTTCTCATCCTCCATATTCTATGGAGCTCTGCACAGAGCCCTTGGTGATATGGCTAAATATAGAAGGAAAAGGAGGAGCAAGATTAAGAAAAATAGAGTGCCTTTTGGTGCACTGTCCTGGGGATTGTGTTGCAACGATCCTGTTTGAAGGGGTTAATGAAGCTCAATTTTAGCCAGAAGATTGTTTTTGTCTGCGCTGGAGTGACTCAGGATGAGGAGGTTGAGCCTCAACAGTCTGAGAAAGACTTCCTCAATTAACCACAATACCTTCTGGCTAAATGCCCTATGTGAAAGCAGCACCTAGCATCCTTTGTTATTATGGCTATGGAGTTTCAGGATTGAGCAAAACCGTTATTGTTATAGAGCCTATTATTGATTTTTATAAATCAAGGATTTTATGGTATCATTCTATCTCTGTGGTGTCTAGTAGAGGACTCCCTCTAGGACCCTTTGTAGTAGAGGGTGACATTGGAGTGTCTTTTCACTCCTGTTCCATCCCACCCGCAACAATACTCCTGTCCCGTCCCAATTCATGACAAGGTTAAAAAAAACATTCCTGTCCCATGGCCACAGACATGATATCAAGCTAAAAGACTGAGGCCAGGCCAAAAAAAGTCACGTTAATCCTAGTATTTTAAGCATGATAATGGATAAATGTAATAACACTGTTATTTATTATGTTATGTAACTGTTTGGCTGCTTAGCTTGCATACTTGTTCCTATTCTCCAAGACAATGTTTTCCCTTTTACCATAGCAGGTGCTGCTGGCTCATGGGGGCATATCTGTGTACTCTGCTCACTCAGTGGGAACATTTTAATTTGATCCCTTTATTTCTATAAAACAGGTCAGGCTTTGTTCTACCCCCGGGGCAATTTGTGCCAGTGCATGTACAGAAACCGCTGTAGTGATGCAGGAGTGGTGCAGCTCGATGTGTGTTCAATAACAGTCGCCAAAACACGCGCTCAGTTTTTGGAAATTTCAAATAAAGTGTATAATTGAATAGCTTTGATAGGAGCTCTTCACACACACACACTATCAGTTAATAGCAGACAATAGTGGGACACCTGGAACACTCAAAAATACAATCTTGCTTGGTTGGCCATGGTGTTAATATAATGTATGTTCATTCATTCTAAGAATACTTAATGTTTTAATTGCTGGAGTTTTTTCCAGCATGCAGCCTGCATTTGCGACAGATAACGACAGTATTGTTTTTTCAGCTGTGGAAAATCCATGTACACCACAGTGGAATGTTCTCTGTTTTCTGTCTCTGCGTGCCTGATGTTACAGGTCATTTGCTCTGCAAGAGTAAATCATCACAACAAAATATAGATTATATTCCTCAATAGCACAGTATGTATCCACTTTAAATTTAAAAAAGATGAAGACTGAGGTTTCCACTTCATTAATTTAATGCTGGATTGATTCCATTATAACAGATTAGATCTGTTTTCTCTTGACAATATACAGCTCTGGAAAAAATTAACTCCACTCCAAATTTTCCAAAGTTCATCAAACACATACCTATAAATAGTAAAACCAGAGAACTAATAATTTTGCAGTGGTTTCTTAATTTTTTTCCAGAGCTGTTTATTTGGACATTTGGTTATGAACATATTTCTTTAGCTATTTCTTCACAGTGAGGGGTGTCCGTCTAATAATAGACCAGAGCAGTGGGTTTGGATGCTCTCAGACAATTAGTATGATAAGAACAGATACTGATGACTGGTTATTTACAATCAGCTGATCCTTTACCCATTACTGATTGTTTCAGTCTTTGCTAGTTTGTCCACATTTGCAAAACCTTTTCTGCCTTAACTTCTTTTGCACATCAGTCTGTGTGAGAGGAGACTTTGTTTTTCCAGGTTGTGTTAATCCTGGCCTGCTGTGCTCTAAGACCACTGTTCTGGCTTGCTCTCATTTGTTCAGTGTTATGTAGATCTTGCTAAAGCAACAGCCACAAATATACAGTATATTTTAGTATTTGAAATGTTTATCCTAATATATTTATAGGTATTCAAATCGTGTGTGATTCCCATCCACTCATGGTAAAAGAAGAAGAAACTTCATAAAGTTTTAATTACAATGTAAGAGTCCCAGTGTGGCCTTGCTGTTGTGTGGTTTTGGGTGAACGCTTGTTATGTTGTCAGTTCAGCTCTGGCTCTCAGCCTTTGACTGCTCATCTGACAAGTGTGTCGGTAGTAGGATCACATCAAAGTTCATCACTTGCAGTCTAATGAGACTCTTTCACACTAGTCCCCTTCATTTCCTGTGCTGGTTCAGCCTAGCTGAGTTAGATATTAAATATTAGATGGTCATCACATGAATCACCAGTGTTTTATTTCTCTGTTAGGAGGCTTCTGTAGTGTCACTTTGGGGTTTTTCCTTCTGTCAGTTTTTCAACTGCTTGTATGCCAAAGAGACATCTCTCCATGGACAAACGCACACACACTCACAGACGCTCCTTGTTATTCCCAGATTTTTTCTCTCCAGGCTACACACACTCTCACTTCGACCAAGTGGTGATGAAAGAAGGGCTTAAATTAGAATAATCTGCTGTACCAGAGGCAGGTGTGAGTTTTTAGCACCTCTCCCAAATCTTACACTCTTCAAATGTGCGCTGCATGGCGCTGAACTTTTCATTAGCTGCTTTTTTCTTTACGAGGCTTACATTTCCATCAACACCTTGGTTTGCAGTATGTAATTAAGCCTGCAAGTGTGTTCTTTGTGTGCATTTGCACAAAGCTTTTGTTTTTCTTAAGTGAAAATCCTAGTTTCCTAGAGAGTATTAGTGGCTATTAAATTGAGCAGGTTAGAAGCATGGAGTCAGTGGTCGATTTATTGATGTCATGAAGTGGAACGGTGGACTTATGGTGAGAAATTGGCATTGGCATATGTACGTTTCCACAAATCTAATTCCATCAGAACAGGAGTCCCTGCTGCTCTCAGTGTCCCTTGTCTGACACAAATGCCATTTTCAATCACCAGTTAATTACATTTCACTTTTCCGTTCTTCCCGATCAATGCTGAGCTAACCCGAATTCAGCTCGACACATCCAGCAGTTTTTTACATGTTAAAAATATTCCCGCCTTCCAGTTGTTGGTAGGCTTTTAATGTGAAAAAAACTACAGGTAGTGTTGAGTTCCAGCTTAACGTCAACCGAGAAAAAGGTCTGAGTGAAAACAATTGAAAGTGTTGGTCAATGAAGCAGTTGTTTCTGTTAAAAGTAGAAACTCGGAGCAGCATAGTGACTATGGCCTGACTGCTGCTGTACTGATGGAGTTTGTGCTGAATTTGCCATGCGAGTCATTGTTGTTGGCATGTCCTTGTGCGTGCTAGGCCACCCCTGGCTATTGACTCGGCCATTATTGGAATACTGGCTTTAAATAAACATATACTGTTTTTCAAGTTAAATCAAAGTTCATTATAGTCCAATATCACAACATATGTCTCAAAGTGCTGTACATACAATAAAAACATAATGAGAAACTACATATAAAACATTGTAAACAAAATATTTGAATATATATATTAAAATATGCAAAAATGTATAACGCACAGTGCATATACATAATGCACACATAAAACTGATTATACGCTGAATAACCACTTGTGTTTTACATATTGTGACATACATTTTCATCTTATTGCTGCAAAAGACAAAATCTTTGTGAACTCATATGACAGTGGAGCCTTATTTGTAAGGCAAAGCATAAATAATGCTCGATGCCTGTTGTGCTAAAGACAGTAACCACTGCAGACAAAATGCATTTACCAGGATGATTGTCTTTCAATTAGGTGAGATGATTGACCTGTCTCGTAACCCAACCTGATGACCCAAATAGACACCGTGGAGATGGAGTGCTGTCAGGCAGACAGGATCCAAACAATGACCCAGACACACGCGCACAAGGAGGTGTTGTGCTGCCTTTAAATGGCAGTGTAACAGCAAGGGGCATTTGAAAGTCTGGGAACAGCACTTACAGTAACACTCCAGTTTGTCTGGGATTAGCAGGGCAGATGGCTGCTTCTCTGTACACTTCCATTTAAATGACATTTTTGGCTGATCCACTTGTGTGGAGAGACTAACAGTGATTACAGTAGTAAAATAAACAACCATTACTTAAGTGAGCTGGGGTCAAAGCCATAGCCGAGTATTTCTGTTAAAAATATTCCTGTTGCTTAAATGGTTTTGTAAAAACGAGAAGGCGGTGGAAGAGAATTAGAGTTCGGCTTCAAACATGGCATGATTATACATCTGCCACTCTAATGGGACATCCACACGTAAGTGCTTGGTATCAAGTAAAGGAATGTGTGCTGCTTGTTTTTTGGGCAGTTATGTCTTCATGCTGTGCTGTGAGTAGCTTTTGTTACAACTTGTTCCCTTCCCCTGTTGAACACAAAGCTTTTTGTTTGGATTTGATGGCCAGCCACTGCACACTTCCCATTCCATCCCCGTTTTCCTCCCATTAGATTTTCCATAATTGCACTATTTGCAAATAAACCATAAGCTCACAGAGAGCCCATGAAGACAGCTGTATTACATTAGAGAAAGCTGTGCCATTATAGACTGCTGTGCGAAGTAGGAATTTGAGTGGCAACAATTACTCCATTAATGGATTAGTCAATCAACATAAAATTAACTATTCTGATGATTCCTATTTACATCATCTCGAATGTGATGATTTGATACATTCCTTTGTCATAGCCGAATAGCTTTGAGTTTTGGACTGTTGGTTGAATAAAAGATGTAATGTTAATACTTAAGCTTGGGCTGCAGGAATTTATAATCGGAACTTTTCTCTATTTTCTGTCAGTTTAATCGATTTATGAAAATCATTGTTTGTTCCAGCCCTACTATGAATTATCATCACTACTAGAGTTGACACATGACATGTTTTAGTTTGATAAACAAAAGCATGAATGATGGCACGAGTATTTTAAAATGCATAAATACAAGCTGGCCCTGTGTTTATTGCCGATAAATAAATGGAAAAAAAATTCCGCAAGAATTTTGATAATGCATTAATCACTTAAGTCATCTATTTAAAAGCCAAAATGCCAGACACTCACTGGTTCCAGTTTCTGAAATGCGCTGTGCTGTTTGGTCTTCTATGATACCTTTGGGTTTTGGACTGTTGGGGGGTAAAAAAGCTATTTGAAGACACCACTGTGCTGGGACGTTGTGACAGACATTTTTCAGCATTTTCCCTAATTCTATAGACCAAAACGATCCAGAGTCTGCGCAGTAGTGATCGAGTTCCCGCCTATGCACTCACCTGAACCAATCGCGAACACTCATGATGTCACAACCCCTTTTTATAGAATCAAATAACTAATTAAAACCAAACGTATCAGAAAAATGAACACAAACAAACACCAGTGTGACAAGAACTACCTAAAATGACAGAAAACATCTTTGGAAAATTTGAGTTTGACTCATGTCCCATCCGCTAACATGGAGGGGGTGGGATTTATCACCTATACTGCAGCCACCCACCGGGGGCGATAAAGAGGTTTTGGCTTCTCTTTTGGGGTGCTGTCATGATAGTCTATACACTCTATAGACAAAATGGTTTTGCACCTTTTAGGTACTCCATATGTTAGCCATAGTATGATATGTCCGTGTTTGTAAAAAGGCATCCATAATCCCTGACCTCGTGGTACACCCAGAGTCTGTGCAGTAAAACCACATCTTAATATTCATCAAAAGCATGTCACATTAGGGCTGGCTGCTGCATTCATTCGGCCCATATGAAGGAGGTGTTTGTATCCCGCAGAAGAGCTTTGCATCCTCACAGTTTGCTACAGGCCGCAGAGCAGAGTATTGCAGACTCCAGTGGAATGCGTCAGCAGGCAGGCAGCACTAGTGGTTTTTGGAAGGAAGCTGTAGCAATCCTATTACTCACCCCTGTAGCAGGGATAGTGCTGTGTTGTGTCTCCCTGGGGTTCTGTTCAATCATTGGCGCACACTTTATTACCTTGTTCTGTGGAGGTGTGTGTGTGTGCACTTGCTGCAGAGCCCTCTGCTCTTAACTTATTTATTGCACAGGGATTTGTTTTGGTTTTTTTGTATTTACAGTAGTGTTTGTGCTGTTTGAGGTGCATTTTTTCATATGTATCTACCTCTAAAAATGCTTCTGTGCATTTTAGATAACTCTGCCACAGGTCATGTGTGCATGTCAGACTTCGTCCTTCTCTCCTCCTCCAGCACCATTGCTTTGATGATGCTGCTGCAGCTTTCTTGCCGAAATCACCACAGATGCTGTTATGACCCCACTGGACAAAACAGGTTTTCCACTAATTATTTAAACAACATCTGGGCACACGGCAGGGAGGAGCTGGAGGAGGACGTTCGTCCTGGAGGGCGGTTGGCTGTAAACGATCCATAAATAAGACATGGCTGAGGGGATACGGGATACTTGTGTAAGCAAGCGTGGGTTTGTGTGTGGGAGATGTGCCATTTCAATAGAGTGTGTAGCAGGGCAGGGTGGGGGGGAAGAGGTGGAATCTGCCATATGGATAGAGAAAGACAAAAGGAGGAGAGGAGGAAGGAGAAAGGGGGAGACTCAGCGGCACACGTCAACTCACTTAATGCTCCCTGCTGGCCCCGGGGATGCTGACAGCACAGTTTTGTTGATTCATTCCCCCTCACCAACTTGTTCCCCCGTCTTTTGCAGTCAGTCTCTATTCCTGTTGCCCTTGTGCTGCTCCATTTGCGATGCTCCCCGATCCGTCTCCTCCATGTATGACCTTGCAAATCTGGAGTCTTCCCTGTCATATTGTCAGGTCTGCTGATGCATATTGCCTAATGCCAGAGAGCGTTTGTGTCTTTAAAAAATAGAATTTAAACTGCGTGCATTATGTAAGCGTTCCCCACAGAGGTGAAGGGTAAAGCCAGTGTGCCACAGGAATGGGTTACAGATGATATGACACACTTCAAATGGTGTGCATTTTAGTTCCTGTGTTAGCGTCACTTATTGTTGGCTTTGAAACACTCGAGCACAGTGTAATAGTAATTTAAAACTTGGAAAAATATGATGAATGATTCTTAGCATTGCTATAAGTTCTGAGCATGTGGTGTCTGGCTTTGGAGAGGTGTCAGTATGCAGTGGGTAGCATCTGTATGTAGGATACTGAATATTTGCACACCGGCTTAGCAAAGAACAAGAGCTGGTTGATGGTAATATTTTTAAGCACTGGCCAGACGGGCCAACAAACTCCTAAATTTGGTGGCCAAAGTACAGTTTTGGTGGCAAACCAGAGAAGGCAATTTAACACAACTTAATACAGCCTTCATTAACTGTAACACTAAATGAAAAGACATAAATAAAATATAAAATATATTTCTATAATAATTCATTTAAATTGAAAACTCAAGTTCTTTGTAAATGTATGGTACATGTACTGTATATCCATTGTATGGAAGGCATGTTTGTGGAAATGAATTTGTGGGTGAAACCCCCTGTGACCACCAAGTGGAGTTTTTGGTGACCACGAAGTAACTTTTTGTGGCCAGGGGCCATATGGCCATGCTTAATGCCGAACCCTGAAGAGTAAAAGAGGTAATATAAAATATGGATGGCATATCTTAAAAAGAAAAAGAAAATGCTATCTAATAATAATGTAAACAGCTAATATTTTGACTGTAAGGCTCTGAAATTAATATAATTTACCTAAAACCTAAGTATTTGTATTTTTCCTGCAAACAATCCCAATGGTTTAATAATTAAAAAATAGAATCACTTTATGGGTTTTGAACCTTTTTTCTTTACGGTATCTGTATGTAAAAAATGTGTTATTTAGTACAAAGAAATCTTTAATGAATTTGTCATACCGTAACATTTTCTTCTATATTCTAATAAGTGCTGGTTTAAATTCCAATATCCTGGGCCACTATGAAACTGTGCTGATACTTAAACATACAAGACCTAAATCTCTCTTTAATTCTAACTTGATACATTTTTCAGAGTCAGTGAAAATGATGTATTATCATGTAGAGTGGATCATCAGATTTATTAATACAAATTATAAGACTATCCATTAATATATCTTGTATAATGAATTAACCTGTATGGTATGTTGTTCTATCTCTAACCACAATATCTACCTCCCTTTTATACATTATCATTATACCTTTAAAATATGTATATCCATGTGAAAGTTTTATCTCATCCCCCTATTCTTTCTTTCCACTTGACTTTATTGAGTTGAGTAAAATGAGTCTCTTGCAAACAATATAAATCATAACCTTTATCTGTAAATTGTAAAAATTGTAATAACACAGATTTATACCGTATGTTCACAGAACATGGTAATGTGAATAAACAAAACAAGAAATATCAGAGAACAAGACATATAGAAAGAGGGCAACACATTATACCAAAAAAGGAAGTTACTGTAACAACTACACTTTTTCATGGCGGCATAAGAGTGCCAACTACCATTTCTTCAAACACGTACAAAGGCAGGCGTCCTAAGCAGGCGTCCGCCTTTAATAATTAATTAATAAATAATTTAATGAATTTAACACAAGCCTAGCCACAGCAGTAAATTAAACAAAGTGTGCCAGGAGCGCTAAACCATGGAGTAACATCTGGATCCATATACAGTTTATCATTCACATACACTTGCCATTTTGCCTGTTCTTTTATTCCTTTTTTTTGTTTGTTTGTTTCGATGTGTGTTGACTGACTGTGTTTTTGAATTAACTTCTTTCGCCTGTGTGTGGGCTGACTGTGAAGAAATATGAAGCGGGTTATGTGGAAATGGCCAAACATGCTTCTCGGGGAGACTAAGACTTTGACCCTGTGGCGGTTCTCGTGTAAAAGCAGAGGTCTAAAGTGTGTGTGAGCTACGCTTTCTTCCGCACTCAGGAGGGCTCCAGACAAATGGTTACAGTCAAAACTATTAAAGGCAGCTTACTTAATGGGAGAATTCATGTAGTGCACAAGAATGGGTTATGATAGCGTCATTGTTACCTTCTGGGAGGCTTTTGGTCCTGCTGAGTGAAAACTAGACTACCGTCTGTAGAATAAAGACTAGCTATAACTTTTTACCACTTTGTTGTAGAGGTTTGAGCACAGCCTCCCTTCTTTGTCTTGGCTCAGGAAATGCAAAACTTGCAGAAATGTTTTTAGGTTGGAACAATCTGTTTGGATGGGCGACCCAGAAAAAAAGGTGTACGTGGGGAAACGCAGTTATTATATACAGAACGTGTAACACCGTTTCTCTACAGTGAAGCAATCTATTAGGAGATGGTAGCAGAGGAAAATCCCCTCTCAAGGCTGTAAAGGCTTTTGATCCTATCAAGATTGTAGAGAAATGACAACCCCCCACCAATACCATCATTTAATTTCATGCTTCTCTTTCCTTTGAAACCCTATCCTTTCATTTTAGTTCACCTACTAAAGTTGTTTTATTACCGGGTCGTCCAACCAATTGCCACTCCGGTCAAACGCCCGCTATAAAAATGTTTCTTCTCAAGCCATTTGCTGATCACACCTTGACGCTAGAACAGTGGGCACACTGGAATGCAAGTTTACATCACAGGATGACACGTAAAAAAATGCAGGTGCTTTGCAGGTACACGAATTTGGTAAAAAATCATGCGTGTATTTTTCCTTTGACTGCAAGCAAATCATGTGTTTCTGCAGTGCCTTCCAAGCTAAACCTAGGGATGTAAATTGAACGAAACCAAGTGAGAAAGTAAAACTAAAGAAACTGAAACTTAATTTGATCCTTATTTCATTTTAGGTTTATTACTAAATAGCAGCAGATAAACCTCAGCAGCAGCCAGGAAGCAGGCAGACACATACATGTAACAAACCAGGGACATTTCATATAGACGCCACAGTGACAAGATCAGCAAGGTTTCGCCCATTGAAACCCACTGATTTAATTCAAGTGGGCACCAGCCCTTGATTGAAGGCCACTTGCCCTTTGAAATCTAGAAAAATCAAAGGAGGTGACATTTTCAGGGGACTTGCTTTGTGTCATTGAGTATCAAGTGTTGCAGTAGCAGCAGCATCTCAGGGATTTTAGAACTACACATTATGGCTCTGGCTACAAGGAAATCAGAGCTGTCTTTAGTACTTAAACATGAGGCAAAGACGCACTTGAGATGTCTTAAAACACTGGATTAACTGCTACTCATTAGAGAGAACTTTGATGACTGTCTATTACTGAGAGGGTTGGGTTCCGATATCCAGCTCCATTTTGGATCCAGTGCCCAGTCCTTGTTGTTTTTTATATTAGCAAAGACCAATGGTGAAAACATGCAGGTAACGTTAGCAGGCTTGTCATTTATAGCTGGCGCTGACCTTTGCTTGCAATGGTTGAAATGACTAAGGTCACTGGTGGTACGTTATATCAGTTGTAGCTAATTAATGTTTATTCCGCAACAGCTACACTGAAGCTTTGGTCTGTTGGTTAATCTGTAGCCGATGTCCAGCCCATCCACTTCTCATGTGGAGAGTCACATTCCTTATAGAATTCTCTACTTCACTGCCAACTGCTTATTTTATATATTTATTCTATATTTTGCGATTATTTTGACATATATAGCAATTGTGATTTTAGTGGGAATGATAATTTTTGCATTTAACTTTCACTGAAAAAAATGTGAAAATGTTGCTGGGACCTGTTCCCTTATGTCTGGAGAATATGATCTGTAGGCCGAGACGTCGCTATAGCACCACAATGCTTCATTTGTAGTGGTATGTTGTGACACATTTTGCCTTTATCAAAGATCTGTAGCTCCTGCAATTTAGATATTGCACTTAATTGTTCAGCTGTAGTGCACTGCAGGGTGCAAAGAAAACTGTCAATCCAATTCTGCTTAAGTCACAGCAACCCTCCATAGTCCATAAATCAGATTAAAGTAACAGGAGTTAGTAAAGTAATCAAATTTCTTTAAAACATTTCATCGTCTTTAAAACCTGCACCTTTTTATACAGGCTGTGTGGTCATTGTCCCTGTAAAAACAGGCCGGTCAGGTAAAACAAGCCCATGGGTACAAAGACAAGTGGTCTAATGCTTGTAGTATCCTGAAAGTGCTACTGCGGTATGCGCTGGTGGAATATTAATTTAGCTCTCTAAATTAATTAAGTCCCAACTTTAGATTTTGTCTTTACAGTGATGTTAACTGTCACAGGCACTTATTGGGCTTTCTGTGCCATATTTACCTCCTGCAGACTGAATGGCTACTGTGGTGTTGTATAGGAGGGATTGGCTCATGATGCAGTAAATAAGGATTCTTTAACTAGAGTTGAAACGATAAACTAAAGCTGTTTACCCCCTGCTTCCAGGATTGTGGGGTTTTAAAGAGGACAGCGTAGACAAAGTTGGTGAGTGTAGTTCAGCTGGAAGCAGGGCAGCCTTTTAGGGCTGTTTGAAGGATTAATGTTGGGTACGTGCTTAATTTTTTCTCTCCCTGAACCCAGTATTAATTACTTGTTGGTACTATTAAGTGCCTACTCAAAAGCACTAATTGCATACTAGTCTTCGGATAATTAAAGTCCTGGAAAATTTTAAAAGGAGGCCCTATGGAAGCCGAACCAGTAAAGGAAAACACCAAATATGAAAGGAAAGGCCATTAAAAGAACAGAAGTCTGCAAGCCCATCAAAAGGGCTTTTGCAATGTCAGATACAGCTTGTGCGAGGCTGCGGCCCACCTTCCTGTAACTGGTTTATGTGCAACCAAATTGGGGAATTTCTTGTCTATTACGAAACACCTCTTGTATTTGCACCGTCTAAAATACATGTTGGTACAGTGTTATTTAGCTACAGCTTTGCTAGTGGTATATCACTCTATTGAATATTAATACTAAACTGTGTGTTTTTTCCCATGTGTGAGCGATATTTAAAATTGTATTTAATGTATAATGTCTTTTATTTGTTTATTTTTTAAGGGGAAGAAACACTAGTGGTGCCTGGCAAGCCCAAACGCACGGTTCCCCCACCCACTAAATTACACTTTACTGGAGAATTCCTTGGCATTCATCAAATTTGTTGTTGACTCATTGTACAACCACTGGAAGCACGCTCATCACCCTTGAGGGCGTTGCTGTCTGTTTGGGAATGGCATGCTGTAACTGAAATACTTGCATCTAGAAGTCACTTCAACTAAAGTTATAGCTACAGTTGAACTGGAGCCATCTGTCGTGCATTTGACCCTGTCGTCATTGCTCATCTTGAACCATCGGAGGAGTTAGTGACCTTTTTACTTTGAGGATGACTCCTAACATAGGTGTCAAGGGCATAGTGGTCTAGCTCAACCTGCACCTCTGGCAGGCCTCACTCATCTTGTTCTTCAGTGTCTCACTGCCTCAGTAGTTCAGCATTGTGAATGCGTATGGTTCTGGAGGACAGACCTTTTCAATATTGCGCCTACAGATCGATAAAATATGTGTTTGTGACAATTGTTGTGAGGCTTTAATGTAAAAAATTAAGACAGAATTTGCTCTAAGAGGCTGTCATCCACAATGGGGAGTTGTGAAGAACGCATCTACTGCCTGCACTGTTAGATGGGCATCTATTCATCGGCCTGGGTTTGATCTCAGAGTAAATTTTAGAACAGATTTGTGTCCATGACTTAGAACAGATAGCCTAAATATCAATACATTATGCCATGCTGGTATATTACAGCTCAGTACTAAGTCGTGTATGAACATGCTAATAAATATGGACAGCTGGGTTCGCCCAAACTCAAGAGTGTCTTCTTATCTTTTCTCTTAAATGTGTTTTTTTTAAGCAGTGGGAAAGAAAAAGAGGAGAAATAAGAAAACCTATGTCTGATGCGTAAATTGTGCAGTCCACTGATTCTTTTGCAAACCTTTGTGAATCAGGATTGTTCCTGGTTGGACACACGCACCATCCATATAATCATGTACATGAGCAGTAATCCTCACCCTTAATCCGTGTGCAGACCAGCTACTTGTGCAACGTATACATCAGAATAATGAAAAAATGTACTCCTATTATAATAGTGCGTCAGAGGGATTACAGCACCCAGGTCAGAGAGATCCTCCAGGACAAGCTGGCGACTGTTGCAAAGGAAAAGGTCATGTTGGCCGCCCTACTTCTGTATGACCACGACAAGGATGGACTACTGCTGTAAAATGTTCAAGCGTACTAACTTTTCATGGAAACCGTGGGAAGACGGGCCCAGAGAAACAGAGAGCCTGGCAGAGGAAGTGTGTCACTTGCAGCCTCTCGTCTGTGCGCGTCAATGTGTCATGAATAAAGCACATTGACGAATAATGAAATGAACATTTTGTTATATGTTGGAAGTTACTGTCAATAAACATGTATCATACCCCCCCACAAAGTCAGCGCACAGAGTTTTGGATTTGCTCTTCAGACCTTTGGCATTTTGTTTTTCTAAACCTCTGACACGCGTCTGATTGGAGTTACGGTCTGCTGTATTGGTGGAAAGACAGACACAGAGGATGAAATATTTATATCGGTGGCACCCGGGTGAGGTCTGACTCGTGCCCACAGCTCAGTGACTCTTGTAATTTTCATTTTCACTCCTCTCGTTTGTAGTCTGCGGGCAGCTAACAGGAACACAGACAATGATGGCTGAGACCTATGTTTGATCGCACTGTGGCAGAGATAAATGGGATTGTGGTTAGTCAGCTAATGAACTAGGCCTCATCTTCCTGTGTGCGCATGTGTATATCTGCATTTCTGTACGAATGCACTCCCCTTTCTGTGTAGCCATCATAAACGACCAAGACAAAAGCTTTTGATATGTGTTTGATATATGTTCTCTGTCATCAGTGAACTGCTTATCGTGTGGTGATTGATTATTTTTATGCCAATGAATCAGAGAGGTGTGGCAGAGCAACTCTTCTCACAAGACTGGTGTGAGATTGTGTCCTTGAGGCAACCTTTAGAGGAAACCCATGTTTGGTATTGTTACCACTACTGTGAGGGGTGAAAGAAAAAGAAAAATGTTTCACTTATATGCAACCAGAAACTCTGTTCCATTAAGGGCATTTTGTTTGTTTGCTGTGGTCTGAATCAGTGGATGAGTTGGTGAACTTCTCACACCTAGCAAAGCAAACCAAAATACATCTAAGCCGTGTGAGAATGTTCACTTTGCTCATTGGTTAGATGTGACTGGGGGCGGGAGTGAGAAAGTAAGCACAGGAAGAAGCTTCTCTTAAGCACGTCCTATCTGCCCAAATATCAAGAAGGGTATGTACTACATTACTAGTCCAGGTCAGACCTCGATTCATTCTCCGGCTACCTGCTAGAAACTGTTGTTTTTCTCATCTGCATCCCAGTGTGCAAAGCACACCTGGCTACGGGACCAGAACTGAGACCACCTCTTCTGAAGAAGGGGTTTTCAAAGTCCTACAGTACGGGCCCTCTTCAGATAAAATAGAAAAATAAAATGGTAATGGATTTTGTCATCCAGTATATTTATTATTTGTCGTACCTCAGTTTGGGGGGATAATCATGAAACAACCTTTGGAACTACAGATCCCATAATTGGGGGTTTTAAAGTATAACATGACCATGGAGTCAGTTCGTTCTCGCTGGGCTTCATCTTGAGCCTTTTTTAAGTTTTATTTTGCTTATATTAATATACATTTTAACAAATTTGCACCATTAAAATGATGCAGAATTATTACAAGTTCCTGTTTACAATGCACCCGTCGAATTACAACCACCTCTGAATTACTTTTGATCCTGAAGACAATGTAAAGAAAACGTGATGATTCTCAGGAGTTACAAGAAGTGTCTTTTTTTTCTATGATTTCTAAGCAGATTTATGGATGTTTAGTCGAGATGGACATAGTGGTATCATTAGAGTGTAAACCTATGTCTAAAAATATGTTTAATATGTTGGAGTGTTCAGTTTTGTGACTCCTAGGAGGAGTATGATTTTTGACGGAAATAGAGCAATCGGGCGCTAATGGTTTTAAAGTACCTTAGTTGCCTCCATGAGCTGTGTGTCACAGCAACTGATGCAGCACCAACTGCTCACCATAAGCGGGCCAAATCACCGGGCCAAACTACAATAACTAGAACAAAAACTGTTTCTAGAACACCAGCATGCACCTGTCCCTTTCATTTCATGCAGTGTTTTTGCCTCACATCTTTCCCTCCACTTCAGCTCTCCTGTGCCCCACAACCTCTACTCTAAAGGGTCTTCGTGCAGTTGTTTAGGCCCCCTCCAAAGTATGATTGCTGTTTTCAAATCTGCCAAAACAGATCATAGCAAGGGGGAAACAGGGCTAAACAATACAGGTTTGAAAACGCTCTGCTGTATTTTACACCAGCCCTTGTCTAATGTAAGAGGATATACAGAAAAGACTCATGTACCGTCTGCTGTGAAATAAAGAGCTTGTCATGCAACAACAAAAAAAGAATCATGGGGGGGTGGAGGTTGGGGGGGTGTTGATTCCATAATCGCAAATCATAACCGCTGTGGCTGCAATATTTTATGCCACCACATGTTGTCAGTTCGGTGGGGTATTTATAGTAGTAGGACTGATGATGTAAATAAGCACAGCTGCAGTTCCCTTAATTTGTATGCCGTGTTGCTAATTGAGACCTAATACAGGCCGGTATTAAATGTGTCCCCAAAAGGAGGTGTGTTTTCTGCCACTGAGCTCTAAATATTAGTTGGAAGAAAAAACCCCAATAAATATTTTTGGATGTTTTGTTATACAATTATGAACCAGACCTGCTGTGTGGAAGGCAGCTGAGGAACAGTAGTAAGGTCACGTGGAGAAATAAATTGCTGGATGTTTATCATGTTTTCTGTTGTCTCCGTGCTGAACAGAGAGCTTCAGTGCTTTTGACTTTATCTCTTAATTTGCTACAGTATTCTGTTTTGGTCATCAAAGTAGTTTTAAGTTACAAAATATTGAGGATGAGAAAGGCCGATGTTTAACAGTCCGACTCTCCCCCTCTGTGCCCAATAAAGAAGCCTTCAACAGAGCAGCAAGTTTCACACCTGCTTCTCCCAGATGTTAAATCCCAGATGCAGTTTCCTTTGCCGCAGTGGTCAATCTGCAATCATAAATCAGGTGCAGAATCCATTTGTATACATTTCTGTTCCTTCCTATTGCAAAGGAGCCACCCACTGTACATATTGGAGTAATGCTGCATTACCGCTTTTCTGTTATTTTGGTAGAACAAAACCTCAGTGTGGCCCCATAGTTTATAGTGACACACACATTGCATCCATGAAGCACCTAAAAAAGATACATGTATACGGTATATCTTTTGACTTTTAAGGAAATGGTCTTCAATACATAAAGGGCAATACACACCTGCCAGAGCGCAGATTGATGTGTAATTTGAATCATATAAAGTGATACCCATAGTACCCTCCACATCATACGAGTATCATAAGGTACATCATACGGCGCATCGTAAGGTACACTAGCCGGGATATACTGAATGTGATGCGTAACAACAGTCAGCTATGTGTCCATATGGAAAACTCAACCCCTTCCAGTTTACAGACTATGTAAAGGGCAGGGATATTGCAAAGTGAAAGTCTGGGAAGAAAATGTGCATAGAGCAGGCAAACAGCATGCAACTTCAACTGAAGACGTTCTTGCGTGTCTGTTTTGGTGTTATTTTGGTAAATGATCTGACCCAAAACAGATATAAATTGTGGGAATTTCCCAAATACATGTCGCAACATAGGCACTGTAATGGCTGACTTACAGTAAATGGATCGCACTGTCTAAATGGGCCAGAACCAGAGGAGCGTTTTGAATGGTTTTTGCTACTTCTCTTTTTGGAAAACAGGACAATGAAGTGCTGCAATGCTCTGCTTTTGGAAGGTGCAGTAAAATCTAACAACTTTGTTATTATCTTATAACTTTGAACACATTTGTACTTTACTGTATGTGCATTTGTGTTGCAGGTCTACATCCAAGAGCTCCATTTGGTGCTCTGGTTTTTATTACCCTCTTAACTATGCCGCTTGTAATAGCTCAGCAAGAAACAATAGGCAGCCAAGTGTAACTTCATTTAAATTGTCCTCTGAGAGTCTCATTTACCCATACATAGCCTATAGACTTGGCTCATGATTCCCTGCAGCCTAATCCAAACAGCTACAGTTTATTGAGACTGTTAACGGGCATGTTAAACATGTTGTTTCATGGAGCTGAGAGCTGAAATGTTACTTTGAGGCACAAATGAAAGTTCTTTATGTGATTGGCTCCTTGCTGAGGGTGTACTGTGCATTTCACTAATTGATATTAATTGATTTAATTGCCATGTTTGTGTTTACACTCAAGGCACGACACATTGTTGAATGGTGATTCTGATTGAATGGTTGAACCTGTGTCTCAATGCCACAGCTGGGGAACATGCCTTGATGGTGGCAGGATACAAATGACCGCAGTGTTGTGTTTTTCCACAGTCACTTGCGGTTTCACTTGCCTCTTTTGTGTCATCATTTTACTTCTCCCAGTATGTTATATTGTAGTCAACCTATGTCTTATAGTAGCTCCCATTTCATCTGCAGGAAAAATGGATGTCAGTTGGTGCATCCTACAAATGGCAAAAGTCATGTTCCCTATCCCCGCTTTGCCTACTTTGTAGATTTTCTAAGCTAGGAGGCTAGCATTAGCTAGGAACAACCCAAGGACATGGGTGGCAGGAACGACATGGCTCCCAGAACCGATAAGACAGTTTGGAAGCCAAACAAACATTGGGAAGTCTTTGTCCACAAAACAGATATTTCCCAGAGCCAGTTCTGGTTCTGACAAGCCCCCCAACGTGATCCAATGACTGCGATAAACTGTGTCCCATTCATAGAAAACCACACCCTCTACATAAATGCTGTGCGTTTAAAAGTAAAGTTAAAGTATTTACAAGTAAAAATCCATCCATTTTGCGAAAAGCCCGTTGAAGATCGTAAGACATTCTTAAAAGAAAATAATGTGTAATGCTTCTTCTCGCCCCAGATGCTTAGGAGTGTCATGGATTTGTTAAGTGACGTTTTGTTACAACTAAGTTTTAAAAAAACAAAATTGTGTTCCCTTGTTTTTGACACGTTATCACATTGATCGTGTTTTAATTAAACCTGTGGGGACTGATAGATATTTTCTGCCCTCTGTCCTGGCATTTCTACAATTAGACCAATTGGCCCAAGGGGTTTCTCCATTGTTTGCCCATGTGTCACAAGTGATATCTCCGACACGGTTGACTTTTTCAATTCAGTTTTATTTATTTTATTCATCATAAAGTTATCTCAGGGCACTTTTTCAAATCAGAGCAGGTCTAGACCGACTCTTTATTTACAAAGACCCAACAATTCCCACCATGAGCATATGTATATGTGTGTGTGTATGTATGTGTATATATATGTATGTGTGTGTGTGTGTATATATATACACATACAGTATATATATGTGTATATACATATATATACATACAGTATATATATATATGTATGTATGTATATATATGTATAATGTGTGTGTGTGTACATACTGTATATAACAATGTTTTTTACAGAATAGAGCCACTGAGCAAAGGTCCTTCTAAATTCTCCTCTAGCAGTTAAGAGTAAAGTGTTTCATTCAAGGGCACCAGGAGTTTCCCTGCTGGTCTTGAGACTGTAACCACTGGTTATGTGCCTGCTTTACTTACATTTATTGCTGCTCATTCTTTCACTAAACTTTGAAGGGCATTGTAATTATAGGCAAGAGGTTTGTATCATTTTCAGAGCCAGAATTACCAGGCCTGGTCGTGTCAGATTAAATAACAAGCCGCTTACGTACCTTGGTTGGTTCAATTTTCTTAGTGCACCTTTTTAGTGTCATAAACAACCTGACTAAATGAAACGCACTGAGAGCTTGAGTATCTCGATCCATACGACGTAAATCATTTCCCTTTGACTGTACACACACTATTTATTTTCACAAACAGCCACCAATTTTACTCTGCTTTTAGCTACACAAATGAGTGCACATATGGTACATCAACCATAACGATGACAACAAACAAAAAATGTGGCTGCTAGGGAATGACTGAATGCTCAGGACTCAGGCAGAAGGGGCTGTGTTTCACAGATTTCCAATCAGACACTAAAGGTTGCAACATTTGGGCTAAACAATTTAAAAATAAATGTTACCTTGGTGATGGCAGGGAATTCCTGTTTGTCTGTGCACGTACAGTATAGCAGTGAAATACTTACTAAACAGAATATTAGGAGATCTTTGGGAGACATAATTACTTTTTTCTTTTGAAAAAAAACAAGCACTTAAGCTCCCTGGGACATATGGTTTCCGTTTGCCTTCATATTTCCACTGTCATTTCTCCATTTTGATCTTGAACTGCTGGTGCATGCCATATAAGCATCCAAGGTTAGAAGCCATGTGACCTGCTTGAGCTGGGCCTGGCAGTACCTAGAGGGGTTGGGGGACATACTTCGGCTTTGAAAAAATGGGCGACATTCCCCTTTAAGCTATTGAATCATCAACACTCATTGCTGAATCACGGAGTTCCCATTCATGGGTACAGTGCTGCACTTAGTTACACAATTGTAATTCAGTACCACAATGGATTAGATGTAGAATATCATCCCTCGGCAGCTGGTGACTCTGATATCATGCTGCAAATTATACTGTTAAAACACACACACACACACACACACACACACACACACACACACACACGCACACACACAGGCGAGCATTTAAGCACACTGAACAAGGAAAGCTTTCTCTGCTATGTGAATGAGCAGCTATTGCTGGATGGCTGAGTGTGTCCTCTGTCTCTGTGAGGTCGACAGCACAGGGAAAATTAGGAGGAAGCACATCAAATGAATGAGAAGGGAAGAAAAAAGAGCGGAGAGGGGGAAACAAAGCTGATGGCTCAGGAAAACCCGCTGCATTACACTTGCTTTAAGGGAATTATCTCTGAGAATTGTGCATGGTCTGAGAGTGGACATACGCTCTCATTAAATCCACATCACTCTGATCAGCTCCACCCACTTGTAGTTCCTCTATTTGTTTCAGTTTTGACCACCTTCTCCATCTCCTGCGCCCACAGTACACAGTTTTGTGTGTTTCTGCATTATTCATTACTAGCCATGGTCTCGCCTTTGGCATACCTCATGGGTGGCTTATATACACAGGTTATAATTTTACATTCTCAGCTGCAAACCACTCACATTCTATTTTGTGTCCTGACACATTTTGGCATGACAGTTCTAGAGCTGCCAATTGGGAAATCACATTAAAGGCATTAATAATGACAACGGGTCTGTTGTTGACTGGATGCGGGACCCTAGTCAGCAGAGCCTGTGTTGCTAACTGGTGGCCAGTGCAGTTGGCAAGGAAGTACAGGGTGCGGCTGTGTTGTAAATGGACGCTGTTTTAAAATAGTCAAGTCCGCCAGACAATGCGGAACAATGCGGATTCCGTCCTGGTCGCGGCACAGTGGACCAGCTCTTTACCCTAGCAGGGCTGCTGAGGGGTTCATGGGAGTTTGCCCATCCAGTCCACATGTGTTTTGTGGACCTGGAGAAGGCCTT
>JAVQJF010035898.1:0-36544 GCA_036023855.1 Gadopsis marmoratus | reverse complement strand
TATATATAGGTCCAGGAGGTCCAGGATTTTATTCTCCGTTGTTGTAGTGAGAGGGAGACATGATTGACATCCCCACCGATTATTATGAGGGACCTAGGGTGTTGTGTTTAAAGCCCCGTGATGGCTGCGTGGATGACGTCACTCACGCTCGCTGCCACAGCAGCAGATGGAGGACTGTAAACAGCCACAACGTGCAAAAGTACCTGTCTCCAGGTAACTTTTACGTAATAAAAATTTCCTGAGAACTCTATTACCCTCCACCAGTTGCACCGGAACAAAACCAGTTGCAGTTGTGCAAACGAGCTTACAGAAAGTGCTCGAGAAGTAGACAAACGTCCAAAACCAAGGAATAGTAGCGAGCGAGCTGCTTCAACAGGCTCAGTGCGGAGAAGTGACGAGTCTTAGACAAACAGTAAGGAGTGATGTATCTGTCCCGTCAACGTCATATTCAGTTACCAGGGAAGTACCTGTTTCTAGGAGCTGTTCAATTAACGCTTTTCACAACGATCAGGTAAATATGTATATTTAAAGCTGCTCTAATATTTTTAGATTAACTATGGACCTGCTTACACCATGCATATGACAGAGCTGCTCTTAGTGTTGAACCCACAGAGAATTATCACCAACTCTGTTGCCCAAACCCCCCCCCCCAACTCTAGAGGGTTTTGGCGTCTTTCACGCTTTACGGTTTTGGTTCAGTCTCCAACTGGTTTCCAAACAGACGTAGCAACTAGCTGGTGAACACAATGGAGCTTTTAGCAGCTAAAGGGCCAAATGTATTTCTCTGGAGTTGATGAAGATCAACACGGAACTAAAAGGAGAGTGACCGGTAGACTTACATTGATCAGGTGGGCACAGACATGACTCCAAATGAATGATCATGTTGCTCCGTATCTGCTGGATCTGTAAGTCACTGCTTGCTAACATGGTTTTCATATCAACTTAAAAGGAGAGATAATATGTGAGTGTTTACAGCTTGTTTAAGAGTTCAACTTACAACAACCTGTCATTTTTTTTCTGTCGCTGTTTTCCAAGGGTGTAGCCAGGTATCTGCAAAGCTCTGACTGGCTGATTGTTTCTCCAGCTGGTGGAAAAAACTGTCAACTGGCACAGTAGATGTATGCGACCTGGGATCAGGTTTATCCAAGCTAAAAGAGGATAAAAGGCTGAGGGGAGCTGCAGAGTTTCTGAGTTACAGTCATTTGATTGTTAACATAAAAAAACAGATGAGTGCAGCTGTAACGAATGGGGACAACTAAGCACACTGGATCCGTGTTTGCTCAAAGGTGCACTGTAATAATGTAAGCGCATATCCCCAGCAGCGTTGCAACGCAACAAAAAGGCTGCCAGGAACAGATGAAGAGATCAGGGTGTTTTTGAAATGGAGATTTAACTGCGTGGCGTGATGGGTGAGCAGGCTCTGATTAGAGGACAGTCAACCTCATACCTTTTCATTTCCTAGATACAGCACCTCCTAATAGGTGCTGCCTCCTGTGATATCCTGTGTAAAGCATGACAGCTTTATGCCACGGCACTACACACACGCACACGCGCACGCGCACACGCGCACGCGCACACGCGCACGCGCACACGCACACGCACACACACACACAGCCGTCCTGCATACTTGCCCTCAGTAAGGGTGTGTGCCGCCTGCATGTATAATGGACGATAATGTTGTGCTCCTCACTTAATGAATTCAATGAATTATATATATATATATACAGTATATATGGTACATATATATTTCTCTCTCTCTTTCTCTATCTCTCTTTCTGTCTATTTCTTAGAGATGCCAAGGAGGGAATTGAGGGAAGGTCCATGTACTGACGACTGAATGAACGAAGGACTGAGTACAAGGAAAACACAAGAGACAAAGAAGGAGAGAAACAAATCCATCAGAAGAGAACAGAAGGAAGTAGAAGGAGGATTGAACGGAGGGTATTGAGATGTGAACACGCACACAAATGCACACGCACAAAGTCCTGAAAGAGACGGGCCAGGATTGAAAGTGAAATAGAGGACGCCACGCGGGACAAAGAATCTGGGAGCTCTGGAAAGATAGGAGGGGACAGCGAGGAACTGGTGTAGGGAGGGAAGAAACATCTGGATGGTCTCCACAGTGACGGCCAGCAGGTCACCCCTCCTCCGAAGATGGCCTCCAACTTCAACGACATCGTCAAGCAGGGCTACGTGCGCATGCGCAGCCGCAAGCTGGGGGTGAGTTTGTGTGTGTGTGTTGTCTCTCCATTGATGTTTTATCACGTCCATCACAATCTTAGTCTCAGATGCTTCTTAAAGTAGCTGCAAAAAAAAACAGCTGGTGTGATTACTGTGCTTGACTGTTCATGTATCAATATGTGCAGAATGTTCAGCAGGTATTATATTTTTGGGATACATTTGGCACATTTAATGTTTTTTTTTATTTGAATCTACTCCTACAGGGTGATCAAGGTGATTGATATGTCAAATCCTGTGTAATTCTTTGTAGATGGGGGGGGGGCTTTCATTGTAATAAGTTATACTTAATACATTTCTAGCAGTTGAAGGCAGTTCCCATCGACACCGATCGGATCTATATGTCAGCCATTGTGTTGCAGTATAAACTCCACTGATACTCCAAAGTACTCATTTTTGTCCACTGCTCAGCTGCACATTATGATGATGCACGCTAGACATGTTCTACAAAACATTAAATAACATTAGATTCATTTATGATAGAGACAGGCTTTAAATTGTGTCTGCCTCTCTGGGGTAATTTGAATGGTGCATTTAGGACAATCGGGGCTGATTTACACTGTGTGTGCGATCACGTGATACGGGAACAGAAGCTTGCTGGATCCCTTGAGTGGAAATTTACTACAGAAAAAACACCCAGAACAATATCCAATCACTCACTGAGGAAAATGTGAATTTGCACCAGACTTCCCATGGCGTTCCAAAACACCTCAATACAACTCTTCACGTTGAGAAAACGGACATTACCAGGTTGACTATGGAGTGTTTCAACAACACCTGTTTTGTCCACTGGCCGTCCGCAGCGTATATGTGTCAAATATGGTATTCCCACCATAGATGCATGAACTGCATGGGGAATGCTAATTTGAGTGAGCATGAGTCACTTTCAGGTGGCTTATGCAGTGGAATTCAGCGTTCCGTGACTCACATTATGTAAACGAGCACAAATCAATTCGAGCCAGGTTCTGTTCACCAGCTCACTTCAAATAATGGTCTCCTCCGCTATCACTGCTCCCACAGCCCGATGAACCACGCTGCTGAGCTCTCTGAGGGGACTGACTGATGGAATTCCCATTCCAGCATGAACTCAGTGCGTAGGATATTACCAAAACAAAGTTTCGTGCCCTTATGTTTTAGCTCAGTTAATGGCTTATGTATAAAATAAAATGTGGCCTGTGGGAAATAATGTTCTTGCTTTTTAGTGCTTGACCTACACTGACCATTCTGTTTATTCTTAAAGTGCCTCATGCGCAAATGTGCGTAAGAGACAGAGAAAAAGTGTGTTTTTTTCCTTGCGTTTACTGGCAGATCCAAACCTTCTGATAGAATAAGTACTGGGTGCCGATGACTGTGTGAGAGAACCAGCAGACTACGTATCCTATCAAAGTCAACAACACATCCTTGAAAATTGCCTTGAGTCTTGAAATAGAACCCACACAATCAGGTGTCCACCATTTTGTTCCAGACTGAAATATCTCAAGTATTGGATGGATTGCCATGAAATTGTGTAGATATTCACGTTCTCCAGAAGGTGAATCCTAATGACTCTGGGGAGCCGAAGTAAATCCCTCAACTTTTTCCTCCAGTGCCACAATGATGTTTGTGTGTGTGTGTGTGTGTGTGGTAGCAATGTGTTCTATAACTCTACTGTACAAATATTCAAGGTTCTAATGTTTTACTGAAGGTTTCCACTTACTGTATCTAGGAAAATACTGACATTGAAGATTCAGTCGTAAAAGGCACTTACAGTACGAGAGATTTGAGATCTCATTTTTGATAAATGTTCTTATTTTTTATTTATACTTGGCTGTCATGGTACGGCTCTCAGCAGATTCGTCAGGTCCCCTAATACCCCTAATGATGTGAAGCAGAACTTAAAGCTCCGGAGTGGGAAGTTCTTCTTTTTACTGACATTTTTGTGAATTAAACTTGACCTTTAGCAGCAATTTAGGGGCGTCTGTAATTCCCTCTCTATGTAGGAGTATCACGAAACCCAATAATGGCAAATGACTTTTCATCTTTCAGCTCCACCATGAGGTTTGAATTTGTTGTTGGAGGGATTGCCATGACGTTCGATCCAGACATCCATGTTCCCCTCTATCTAGTGAATTGTACCAACTATGACGATCCTCTGACTTTTTTCATCTAGTGCCATCATCAGGTCGAAATTTGAATTCATCCAATACTTTGATTTATGATTAAATACCTGCAAAACGAGCATCCTGTCTGAATCTTTGAAGGGCATAGACAACAGGAGAAATGTCACCTCCAGCTCTGGTTTGAGGCAACATTGTAGACCATTTCTGGGATCCTTGTTCTTCATTATCATTATCCAGCACTGGGACACAGGGCTGTGCTGGATCCCTGCGCTTTTAAATAAATAGGTCGCACGCCGGAGTCAATGCAGATTATTTCCCAGCTGAGTTCTACTTTCTGAGTCCTCCTCTATGTCCTCGTGCTGTGTGTCCTCTCCCAACACAGGCTTTGGATCAGCTGGTGAAACTGCATGGCTGTGATCCTGATGTTGTTTGCTGAGACGTTGATGGATCTTAGAGGGTCTAAGGATCTGCCCGCTTTTGTTCATTGCCCTCGGCTAGCACTAATCACATTTAGATGAGCTTTTAGATTTAGAAAGCAAAGTGATTGGCCAATGAAATGTGTCGGTTTTGTTGTAATAACCTCCAAGACACTGAACTCATTCAAATTTATAGTACGTTTTGAGCTGGTAGCTGAATTAATTAGACTAAAGTAAATTTGGCGTTTGCACTTTCTCTTTTTCTGTCTGACTGTCCCTCTCTCTCTTTGGGAGTGTTTCGTGTTATGTTAAGAACACTAACTGCTCTCGTTTTTGTGTCCCTGTCTTATTTCCCCTCTTTCTCACTGCGCCCCTGTCATTTAATTGCCCTGTGTGTTCGCCTGCTCCCTCTGCGGTTTTCTGCCCAGAGCACTGATTCTTCACATCTCGTTCTTCCTTTTCTGCCTCATTATTTGTGTCCTTCCTCCACATTCTTTCTGTGTCATCTATCTCTCTCTCCGTCTCTCTCTTTTGCCCTTTTTCATTTGCTCTCTTAATCCGTCTTCTCCCTGTGCCAGTTTTGTTAGCAGTCTGCCCATATCTCGTGCTGCGTAGTGTCAAGCAGAGATAGTTTGGCATCAGTGGAATGCAGCTGGCGTGCATTGGATATGAAAAGATCCTCACTGGATTTAGAATGGCACAGTACTGGACAATGGTCATTAAGAAAGATGGTAACTCCTGATGTTTCACTCACAAATTCTAGAGAATTTGTTTTATTAAACACAGCTGGATTTGATGGTCCTGTTGTCCTCGTTTTCACGTCATTTGGTATACACCATAATGGGTGGGAAACACAGCTAACATTAGCCTCTTAGCTGTAGTATCAGATCTATGATATATCCCACCTGCCAAATAGAACTACGGAAATGTCACCAAACCATTGGCAAAACAACTGGTAAGCCGCCATCACTAGCATCCATCAATCCATCCTTTGCTCGCCACTCGTCGCGGCCCTGGTCACAGCCAGACACTCTTCTCCTTAGCTACTTCTGCCAGCTCCTCCTGGGCCAGCGCGAGGCATTTCCCAGCCCGCCTTGGGGTGTCCTCCCAATTGGACGTGTCTTGAATTTGGAGGTTGTCCTGGAGGGATCTGAATCACGTGTCCAAATTCAATGAAAAGGAGGAGCTGTGTCACTCCGAGCTTATTTTGGATGTCTAAGCTCTTCACCGTGTCCCAAAGGGTGAGCCCGTAACCTTTTGAAGGAAACTCATTTTGGCCGCTTGTATCTGTGATCTCGCAACCATAGGTGGGAGTTGGAATGTAGATGGATTGGTAAATTGAGATATTTTAACCGTCTTCATGCATAGCTCCATCTTCAACACAGTCCGATACAACACCCACATTACGTAAGTAATTAAGTAACTTTATAGTCCAATATTCACTCTCTAAATGCTCCACTGTGTTCGCCAGCTAGTCTCTAACTGTGTCTGTCTGCTGCTGAGTAGGTAATGTACTGTGGGTTTATCAGAGACTTTTCATTGAAATCAGCTGCCTGCTGCTTCTGGATATTGAGAGAAGTGAGACTGACTGGAAACAGTAAAGTTGTGGGCTGTAGAAACCAAATCAGTGAGCTAAAAGATGCTAAAAATCTCCACAGAGCTGAGGGGATACGCAGTGTTGGGGGATGATTCTCTGCAGGTTTGTCACTATGAGCAAAACTTTTCAAATTACTGTACACAAAGTCATATTATATTTAATAATCCAAAAATATGTATTTGTGCAGCTTTAAGTTGGAAAAAAATTCTGGCATTGCTAGCTTTTGTTTTTGAATTGATGATATATTCAAGTTTATGAAAGCATTATAAGCCACAGATTTCTCTGAGTAAAACTTGATGGCAGTTTCAGTCAGCGAGTTAACACAGTGCTGTAGCAAACCCAGGGGAGAGAGCAGGCCATGAATACAAAGAGAGGTAAAATAGAGGGTTATCTGAGTTAGTCTCTGCATCCTTAGGGCAGAGAGGACTTGCACAGCTGAGGTCCTCCTCAAGGCTGGGTAGATAGACTACCAGAGTCATGCTTAATTTCTCAACATGAACAACAAAGCCAAAGGAAAAAAAGCCAGACGTGCAAAGTCCCAGTGCACACTGACTGAAACTAACCTTGGGTGCTCTGCTGTACCCATGGAGCCCTACTGCTTCCACGCAACGCTGTTTTTCGTTTCCTGCCTTGGTATTACTGCAGCCAACTGAGTATAATGAACTATTGAATTGATGACATTGATACTGATCAGCTTCTGGGGCATGGAACAAGGGCTTCAAAGCCCCACACTCTTTTTAACTAACCTCCCTCTGATTAAGCATGCAGTCAACACATTCAGATAGGCACCAAGTCTAAAAGCACATGTAAGATGTGCTGGCCCCATCTGTTCATATGCTTAGCTCTGCCTTTTGGGTGTGAGGAAACAAATGCGTGTGTGATTTTTTTTAAATTTATTTTTTCCCCACATTCTGCAAGTAGCAGTGAAATACATTTTCCACCCTTAAAATGCATCCACACACTAATGCATTGGATGCATTCCAAACTGAGATTAGTATTTTAAACACTTCTTAGACTAATGTGGATGTGAAAAATAATCATGCAGCCATATTTTTATGTTTCCAGCACGCAGATATGTTACCTTTTTAAAAGCACAAACCTTGAATTATTCACATAGAATAATGGAGGACGAAACACCTACCTCAATGCCCTGGAGTCCTGGAAGAGTCTCACAGTTGGATTTAAATGTGACATTGCCTGAGGCCTGAGTAATACGACGCATGACGACGCAAGCTGAGCTAACATGCATCAGTTCATGCGCCTATCTGGTCGCTGCTTACCCAGCACCAATCCCTGTTAGACGATAAGACGAGTTCACAATCGTGCCAAGCAAGCACGCAGAGAGTGTTTCCATTAAATTCACTTCAGCTGTCTGCAAATGCACAGCATAAGCAGGCTGGATTTAAGGGCTGCAGAGATACAGTACAAACAGCTTTCTTACAGATTTTCTTCCACAATTTGGATGGATCACCTTGAAGGTCAAATTTAGTTAGTCACAGTGATGGGGACTATGTTCACGGTGTTCTACATGCGTGTTCCCTCAGTCAGTGTTCGCATCAGCTGTGGTCCAAATTCAATCCCTTTAATGATGTCAGTCCTGTCACCAAGCCTGTGTGCTCCTTTGTTGCAAAGCAAGAAAATAATTCCTGTTCTAAGTCCGCTGGTTAGAGGGGAGTTCAGTTTATGGGGAATTTTACACATTTTCTTTCACATGACAAGTCGGAAAAACTCATGACGTGAAGAAAACTGTGCCTTTTACTGACTGTCTCCCCGTTGTTGAAATGATGAAGATGAGGTGGCTCATTCATCCTGAAGTCATTAGGAGTGGCATTCAGAGTTGTGATAAGCGCACCAAATTTGTGCACAGCTATATTCAGACTCACCTGAGGACTTTTCAGGGAGGACTCTTACATTAGAAATGTGTTCATTTTTAGTTTGTTATATAAAGTTAATATGACGTCTCAGCAAACAGCTGCTTATTTCCACATCCAGCAGTTATAGAGCAACATAATCATTCATGTGGAGTAATGTTTGTGTCACCTGAATATTACCTTTTCACTTACAATAGCTCAACAGTGAGATGCTCAAACACTCCATAAAGCTGAGAATTAACCTGCAGAGTTGGGTGATCATGTTCTGTGGGTTCACCACGGTACACGTTCGATCCATTCGAGTCATTTGATCCATTTTTGATATAAAAATATTGATAAGTGTAGCTTTAATGTTAGACTTAGTAAGTTATCAAATCCAACCATTTAGCTAATACAGAGAAACATCACCACTTAACATAACATCATACCGCACACAAAAACTAAAGAATGGGATCTGTGACTTTGTATCGGTCTGAGAAATCTAATAAAATAAAAGTGCAGTTTAGTCCAATCTCACACTTATCCTGCCACATCCAGCTTTCTCTGTTCAGTACAAAGAACCTGCAAATGTGTTTTATACGCCTTGAAGGCATCATTATGTAAGCAGCCCTCTGAGACTATAGGTTAGCCTGCCCTGTGGAGCCTGAGCTCCCTGATCTGGCGTTCAGCTTCAAACTCTCCTCCTAGCAGTGCTGTGGCTGCAGGCACGTTGACCTCCCTGCTCCTTCACAGAATATATCCTCCACCACTCCTACCAAGCGCGATGCTGCTGCTGCTTCTCATCTGGTGCTCCTTTTTTCTTTGCTTTTAGAGACCATTGTTTTTGAGTGCCGCGGTTATCAAGAGACAAATCCAGGTCATTCAGTCTGGACAGCGTAGCTTTAGACTTCATTATGGTGCACTGCAAGAACACAGTATCATCGCCCTAGTTTAATGTTTGTTTGTTTTTTGAGCAATATGTATGATGACTGTACATTCTCAAATGACAGCTGGTAATAGGAGGGGGCGAGCCAGGTGAAAACATTGGGGTCTGGTATGACCTGTGTTACAATAGCTCATGCAGTAAATTTACAAAACACAACACTTAAATGTGATAAAGTTAAGGGTATAAAACTAGAGAAAATTCTCTGTCTCTAATAAAAGCCTGTTTCAATGGCATGTTTATCTCTGCAGTTGAGGCCACTACGGTTTGAAGAGGACTTTGACATCTAACTGCAATCGTTCTCTCATCCTTCCCCGGCTCAGCTTTCCTCCCTAACATGTTTCTTTGGTGGCTGGTTTGCATCAAGAAGTCCAAACGTACACGTGCACAAGGTGCAGTGAAGATCAGAGACACATGTGTCTATTAGCAGCTAATGTCGTATCTTTCCGCATGGCCAGTATGTCAGATTCTGTGATTGTGATCCTGCCTTGACACCTTAAACTTTGATTTCAGCCTGTGGTCTTTCGCAACCTGCAGGACGTGCAAGGGCGATCAGGCAGGAGGGGCCAGAGATAAACAGAGACAAAAAATATGACTTGCAAGCCGTTCTTTTGGGAGCTTGTGATATATATACTACTATATATATATACTCTGCTCTTTCGAGATGGTCACTGTGTGAGCATAGAGTCAGAAAGAGGGTGAGTGTGTCAGTGAGAAGCATATGAATGTGTGCTTCTCACTTGTGGGTGATTTCACACCCACAAGTGGTCCTGTATACCCGAGGGTGATTGTCACATGGTTAAACGTTTGCTGAAATTAAATCAAACATCACTCCTGTCTCTTCTTCTTCTGTGCAGTTGTTTGAGGAAGAGCGCTATTGGCTCCAATTGGTCAACGTATCAGAACATGTCATAGGATATGTCAAACCTGGCGGGAGAAGATTAAAAAATCTCTTGACTTGCTAGTCTTTTTGTCAGGACATCATGAGGTGTCCCAGATGCCATGTCGGTTGTCCTCCTCTGTGACACTCTACACAGGATTAAATAAGCTGGTGTCACATCCAACGCTCAGTTTTACTGTTATAACACCGCACTTCTGACTAGTCGGGCCATTATCGGTCTGACATTGTGCTGTCTGATCATCGCACAACACACAGAATGACTTGTCTTCCGTCAAGTCACACCACACAGAATAAAGCAACAAATTGTCGTGCCTGACACTCATCGCCGTTTCAACATGATATAGTACTATGTAGTCTGATCCTGGTGAGAGGGCATGTTTACTGTCTCTAGTAAAGAACGCAATGATTCCTTTTGTATATGATGGCAACATATCTGGTTTGGCTGAATGAAAGACAAATGTAATTTCAATTTGCTTACCAAAGATGGATTTAGTATCGGGTGGTAAAGTTTACTAATGAGTTTTGTTGATTCACGAAATCTTCATCCTGATTTAAGCACTCAAGCCTGAGCCTCGGAACCAGTTTGACTTCAGCTGAGAAATAAGTTATACCATGTTGTTTATGATCGCTGCCTTTAGAAACTCCTGTTTGCCCCTGTCATGTTTACCCCCTCATGCAGAGTGTTCACTCTACTTGTATTTCTGGAATTTTCCAAGCAAATGTGAAGTTGTTAGGCCGACTGGGACTCTGAAGGCAGCACAATAGTCATTTGTTGTCTACAGTTTTTGCACCGTTTGCATGGGGAACAAGATGGACTGGTGAGATGTGATGCAGTTATGATCTCCACTGCACAAGAGCACACAGACACACCAACATGCCATCGATCAGCACAGCTGAAATGATTAGATAATGATTAGAAATTTATTATAAAATTGAGGTTTAATTTGTGAACATATGCACACTGGGTTGGCAGATTCTCTGTGCCCTAGGCCCGCTCCCGTCCACATACAGACTTTCCAAACTAGTGTGTTCACCTTTGTCCTCATCCAGCTTGTAAGGGCTGCACTTCTGGCTGCTGTAGTAAAACTCAGGTTTTTTGTAGGGAGTATTTCATGCATGCGGATACACATCTGCACATACTTACTCTAGTCTGTCCTCCCAAGAAGTGCCCCAAAACAACATCTGTTCAAGTGACAAAGCCCTCTAGCTTGTTGGACTAATGTTGTCCAGTTCAACAAACACCATGTCCAAGTGAATACTTACATTACTCTGTATGCTAGGTGTGTAAACATGATACCTTTTGCTAATATGTTAGTTATATCAACCTTATTAGACCATAATTATGTCAAACGGTTGTGATTAGGGTTGGGGGCGATATGATGGTATATATATGTGTGATGGCAGAAATGTGTCCATCACTAGAGATTTGGTAATAGAGTTTCCACTTCACTCCCTTAGTGTCTGCTGTATAATCAGGGCAGGCTATGTAGCAAATTAGGGCTTGATATTCACATGATCTTGCAAATCCAGCTGCCTCCCAAGGTAACGTGATGTGGGCAGCAGGACTGCTTATCACATTCTCAAGTGATGTGGTAATGAGAAGAAGAAGCAGAAGAAGAGTGTGACAAGAAAACATGGAGGAGGAGAGTGAAATTGTAAATATGCAGCATGAAGAACGTTAATGTGGTTAATTTAAACCATCTCTTAATTGAATTCAAAGAACAATTGTATTGTGATATATACAGTTACCGTTATATAAAATTGCATATACCGTGATAGAATATCTTGGCCACATTGCCCAACTCTAGCTGAGATGTTGTGGAGATATTTTACAAAACAATGATGTAATTTGTCAATGTTGAGAGCCAAGGGCAGAGGTTTGTAGGGATGGTTTTTGAGGAACAGCCAATAGGCACATTGTGTATGCGTGTGTATGTTATCGCTGATAAATGTTTGGACTGATTACAGAACAGCTTGAGCTGTTACTTCACTGCACTTTGGTTGTTCTATGTCCTGATTCGCTTTTGGGGGGCATTTTTGCAAACAGCAATAAAGTTGTTTGATAAAAACGACTAATATCAGTTGGCTGATCTTGGTTATGGCCAGTGAAGATGTTTATAATTCTGCAATTTTTGAAATGGCTTCATTCATCACCATTGAGACGCTGCTGTTGCCAGTGCTGCAGCAATGCAAAGTATAGGTGGTTGCCAGACCACCAGGTCAGGTATCTCCCATATCTTGCTATCTTGCTCCTGCTTTACTTCTCCTACTTTATGCAGAAATCCATAGGCAGTAGTCCATGCAGAAAACACAAGCTCTGCATATGTATAGAGCTTAGCAGTAACACTATATGAAGCTAAAAATGTTCTTTGTAATTTGGGTGCACTGGGCCTATATCTTATAGAACATGTATTGGTGACAGACAAAATGAAAATACCCATTACTCATGTTATTGTCCCCCATGTTGTTTCCTTCTCAATACAAATAAAACATTTCATGGGCACTGAGTGATCATCACCCACATCCCACAATGCAGTGCTTTCCTCATTTTCTTGTGCAGGCTGATGGTGCTGCGGTCAACAGTGCATTAGCAGTTAGTCAGTGATGGGAAGCACATTTTGGTCAACCACATGTGATGGAATATTGATATTTCCACCTCCGCATTGAAAAGTGAAGCACACAGATGATCTCTCAGAATCATTACCTTGCCAGCTGTTAGCACTAACCTTGCTTTCTATGAGACAAGCAGGCCAAAGTCATTGCCTAAAATAGCAGCTAGGCTATTACAGAGCCACGGTTGCTGAAAGGAGTCGTAGAATGCTGCCATTAGGATAGTGCAGCAGAGGTGGCAGCCCAAAGGTTACTGAAGCAGGTAAGGTAAGATAAGGTCAGATCAAACTTAAATGATGCCTGTGGGGACATTGGGTAGATAGGGACGCAGCATTCCCAGAGGCACTGCAGCAGCAGATCGATCCACCGTGCTCAAAGCTGATTGTCCTCCTGGGGGAAGATGTGTCTAATCTGATTGGAGTAGGTCACACTTGTTTGTGCCGCCCGCTTCCCTGTCTGGGAATTGAACCCCAGTCTCCTGTGTAATTGGCAGGCACACTGCAGATGAGAAGGCATTCGCCCGCTTCAAAAACTACCATCAAGATACACTAGAGGTTATAGTGGACCTGGAATCAACACTGGACAGTTGGCAGTGATCGGCAGTGAAACAATGAAGCAGGATGTTGCATGCTCAGCAAGCCCTTTCTTAATAACATTGTTCTATGTAGGAGCCATTTAATCAGATGTCTTTAAATGCCAGTAGGATAATTCATTGGTTCATATAAAAATTAACTCACTTTAGTATGGTACCTCAGTGCTAGAAACTCCTATCAGCTCTGCCTTTCTGCTCCCGTAGTCTCTATAGAAGCAAGTAAAGCAGAATTCTGCTTTAGGGGAGTCTAAAGCAGAATTCCTCTGTTCTTGCTTTGACTGGAACAAGTTACCGTCACACATTAAATCCATAACACCATTCCATAACACTCAAAACCAGCCTTTGTTTGACTGGGTTTGGGTTTGATCTTCATGTGTAAAATAAACCCCATCCTTTCTTTACTGTGCTCTACGGTGTGTTGTCCACCTCAGCCTGCGTTGCACAGAATGAATGTTTCATGCCATATGGGAGTTTGTGGAGGTGAAACATTATTTGGGCACACAGTGTGAGAGTGACTGCATTCTCCCAGTTAAACTTTCATATCGTATCAATAATTTAATCTTACCAAGTTAATGGTTTTGAACCCGGGCCTGCAGTCTCTGGATGAAGTAGCTCGTGAAAAATAAGGTGCGTCAGATTTAGTAGGCTGAACCTGTTATGTGCCAGATACATACTTAATGAACTCTGTATATCTTCTACTGTGTATATAGTTCTTCCTACTATGTATGCTGAGCGTCTCTTACACAAAACTCTCTTTTGGGATGATTTCAGATCTACTCTAATGTACTGGTAGTAGCTTGAGTGTACACTGGGCAGCTGTGACATTTATGTAGATAAGTAAAAAGATTCGATTCGATATCAGCAGTCCCAATATTAAAGACTTGGATCAGGAACAGGGCCACAAATACTCGATAGGGACGTCCCTATTTTTTAGCAACACTACATCAGCGTGGTTCTAGGAGGTTCTGTGAAATGGCTCGACCACTATTGGATGGATTTTCATCACATTTCATCCCCATATTCAAGATACCCAGAGGATGATCCTTACTTGAGCATGACATTTCATTTTTAACCTTGAAAACGGCTGTTTTCAAAAATGAATCTTAACAAGGAAGACCATGAGCTGCAAGTGATGAATCACTTATTCTGATCACTTGTTCTAATTGGCAACTGTTAGCATGCTTACAAGCTAAGGTGGTTTAACACGGTACATATTACCCAAACGCTAGCATGTTAACGTTGTCAGTGTTACGTTGCCACGCCGGCATCAGCCTTTCAGTTTCTTTAAATGGTCAAAAAATACCAGTGAGCAAATGTCTCCTACTTGGTGGTTGCCCTGAAACATGTTGTGCTTTGTTGAATTTTTAAAGGGCCATATGTTGCACACAGCAGGTGATGTTCATGGCCATCAGTTTCATGATCATGGTTATGCAGGCATGCTGTCGTGCATGTATCTTTTCAGGAATGAGGACACAGCATTCGGAAACATAACATCCCCTACGTTTCTGCTTGTTATGGCCTGTCGGGTGGCACCACCTGCCCTTGACAACAATAAAGCTCATTCGGTATAGAACGTGCTACATGTATTCAGGTATTTTGAAAAAGCAGTAATGTCAGCACCACTTAACTAACAGCTACACAGCAACCACAACACACAAAGAGCATCAGACTTTGAGTCACAACCCAAATTAGCATTCTAGCTTTGCACCACGGCTCACTAAATGAGCTACAAACAAACATTCACTGGGGAAAAGTGCACCTGTAGATGTCAACACCAGTCAAGTCAGATGCTAGATGTGTCCTTCCTTTTGTCAACGCCACTGCTAAAAAAACGTTGTCTGTCCTCAGCTTGTAAGCTACAGTTTGGAGCACCATGCCGGCTCAGCAAACACATGCTCCAGCCCGCCTACTCCAAAGAAGTATTTCTGATATATCTCAAAGTACTTTTGTTCTTCCTTTTGGTAATACAAGAACAATGGTAACGGTAAACTTGAAAATGACTTTGATGTGAGTTTTGAGTGCAAAAGGTTGGACTTTAAGCACACACACAAAGCCTTTGTCCATGTCAGATTGACGATGAAGAAGTGCACACTCGGCAGGATTGTGATGCTGTGCCAGCGGGATGGTTTGGCTACATAAGGAGGTGGTTACTGTGGCAGCAGGGGGGTGGGAGATGACTTATCGCTCTCCTGGGGAACAGCAGCCAGTCGGGAGTAAATTACCTGACCCTGGTTTTCTACTTCACTCTCTCTTTCGCTGTCTTTATATGTTCCACTCTTATATTTAAAAGGGTTTTTCAGAACAGACCGAGTCCCAGTGCACCTACAGCTATTTTTACCCGTGTTGATATCATAAATCTCACTGTGAGAGACGAGCAGTAATGCATGAGGACACATGGTGTAATTTAACAAAAATGGGTTTTTATTTACCCCCAAAAAAATTATTTAACAAAGGGTCAACTAAACAGAACTAAACAAAGGAAGTAAATCGAACCCAAACAAACTGACCTCCACACAGAACATATACTGGGTGATCAGACCAGCATGGACATGCAGGGGGGGGGGATTTCAGAAACAATTAACACTAATTGACTTAAATTACCAAATTCTGGCCAGTCTATACAATGAAACAAACATTTACTAAACCCAACAAAAAGAAATCAAAAATGCTAATGCAAACCAACTTGTAATCCCAAATAATCATTTAAAACATTTCCCGTCTCGCCCTGGGCTGGCAGGTAGTCGGCCCAGTCCTAATTGGCCACTCCTCCATAAAATGCCACCATTTTCTTGCGCTCTTTGTTGGCTCCCCACTGATAAATTCTTATAATAAACAGAATATTTAATCATTTTACAGCTGTTTCTTTTGTAGTGATTGCGTATGGGAAAACGTCTTTTAAAGCCGGGGTCCTTCATGTGACCTGCCGCACAGACCGTCTACACTGGGCTTCAGCTGTGTTAATGTCTGGATATTACATCTGACACACATTGGAATTTATGTAACTGAAGTTACATAGTAACTCTTGTTTTAAAGTACTGACAGCAAAGACAGTGTTTCGGAGCCAGACTGGTCTGAACAAATAACTTTGCTTAGGGAGGCTTTAGTAGATGCTGCCCCAACGGCTGTGGCTGCGATACAGTGGGTCGTCCACTAAATGTAGGGTCAGCGGTTCAATCCCGTTAGTTACCATGGGCAAGACACTGAATACCAAATAATATGTATTTATTTAACATATAATTTATTCCCTCAAAAATGTCTGTCATGTTAAGTTATTCCTTAAAACATACACCGTCGTAATTACTGTGACAGAAGAAACTCTTTGTACTCCAACTGTTTTTCAGAAGTGTTGATTGGCCTGTTGGGCTGCACATGTTGTCTTTGATGGTGCCAATTCTCGCTGCCCTCCATGGGTTTGTGTAGGGTTCAGATGAGGTTATTTTCAGGCACAGCAGAGATGATTGGTTGTGGTTGGGACCAGGTTTGGTCCAGGTTAAGGTGAGAAGAAACACAAGTTAAGGGGAAAACGGAATGTGACCGCCAATAAATTATCTTAAAACATAAAGCCAAAAGGTTTTGCGCTCTTGCAGGGGCAAATTCAAATAAAACGCTTTCCTGTATGGAAACGCAACAGATTTTCTATTACCTCTTACCTTGCAAAAAGCTATGTTTTTTTTGGCTTTATTATCCATATAGACATTTGTAATAAATTAATTAATTAAACATTTTCAAATTTTTTTTTATTGCTTTTATCCCCTCACCTTGTATTATATTAGTGAAAAGTGCTGGGTTGATTGATGTTCAATCCACATCCCACTGTATGTTCCCTGCCCTCTTCGGGTAGTGTTGTACCAGTACGCTCTGTGTTGAATTCATTCCTCTGTTTTTCATTATTGCTTCATTATCACTCTCTGTTGTCCTCTGTTCTGTTCTGTCTCTTCCTCCGTCCCTGCAGCCTCTCTGTATTTTGTTTGACAAAATTTAATGAGCTTTTTAATTGTAAGTCAATTTACTACAGCTGCTAAGTATATTACCTTTCTCCCTCTCTCTCTGTCAGTCTCTGTGTGTGTGTGATGCAATTACAGCTTGTTGGTGATTGTTACCATTCCTGAAAACCTTTCACTCTAATTTCTCCATCCTATCAATAACATGAACAGAGTGAGGTTAGGAACCGTTACTGAAATGTTATTCATTTGTACAGTAACACGCAGTGCAATAAATAATATTTAAATTTCACTAAACAGTTAAGTGGTTTTCCTTGTGAACAGCAGCATTGTAATGATACATAAAAGCACACTAAACCCTCATGTTATCCATTAGCAGTGTTGGGTAGTAACACATTACCAAGTAAAGTGTTAATGCAATGTGATTAATTTTTGCAGTTTGAAATTTTTTGTCCTACAATGAGGCAGGAAAAATGGGCAAGTGGAAGGATGTGAGTGACTTTGACAAGGGCCAAACTGTGATGGCTAGACGACTGGGTCAGAGCATCTCCACCACTGCAGCTCTTGTGGGGTGTTCCTGGTCTGCAGTGGTCAGGACCTGCCAAAGGTGGTCCAAGGAAGGAAACCCGCTGAACCGACGACAGGGTCGTTGATGCTCATTTATGCGCGTGGGGAGCGAAGGCTGGTCCGGGTTAACTTGTTGCTGTTGACCCTGCTGAAGGGGAAGGGCCATTTCTTTGCTAAATGATACCTTCTTCTGTGTTCCAGCTTATGATTTTGTGGACTCTTGAGTCCCAATGCGGCTGAAGAGCTGCAGAGATTTGATAGTTAATGTTGTTAGGATTGGGGATTCTTATGGCATTTTCTACTTCATATACATAAGATGAGGTCTGGGTGAATGCAGCCATCAAATCATCACATCAAACAGTGTCTTTGTCATTGCACACTACGTTTTACTAAAGTTGCTACAATCAATATTTCTATATTAACGCTGGATCAGTTGGCAATGTGCAACGTGAAACAGGTCACTCTTTTGTCCAACTTTGCAGTTCCTTTCAGCTGGAGCTTTTAACATTGTTTAACTCATTGTTTTGGTTTTACAGCCCGCAGATGTACGGTTTTGGTTCACTCTCTCGTCACAACGTTAGCAACTAGCTGGTGAACATAGTAGAGCATTTAGCTGAGGTTGCTCTGTCAGAGCATCATGCAGGAGAGTGAATATTGGACTAAGATTCATCTCAAGACAGCCTTGAGAGGGAGCCTCCCTCTCCTCCATTATCATCAAGAACGAGCTGCTCCTCCTTCCAGGGAAGGCATCTCCTCTACCCAATCTCTCCGTTAACACTGAGAACTCTGTGGTGTCCCTGGCTCAGACTTCAAGGAACCTGGGTGTGACAGCTGGACGTTCAGCTGTCCTTTGCTGCCTGCATTGCTGCGACAACTCATTCATGCTCCACAACATCAGGAGGATACGTCCGTTGCTCAGCCAGGAAGCGGCACGGGTTCTGGTCCAGGTTGTTGTCATCTCGCGTCTAGACTACTGCAACTGGCTGGTGTGCCTGCATGTGCCATCTGGCCTCTTCGGCTTTTCAATGGTAGAACAAGCTCCCCACTGACATCAGGACATTTTCCATCGCAGTGTAAATAACACAAAATCTTTCTTTATCTCTTATCGTTTCTAAATGCATAACTTGAAGCAGTTCAGCATATTTGTACATAGTTAAATGCACTTATTGTAAGTTGCTTTGGGTAGAAGCAACAGCTAAATAAATGTCATAATCTATAACAGATTTGATATTGGTGTAGGTCAGTCAGCCAATCTCATTCTTTATATGTTTTGGATTGGTGTTGGGTACAGTGAATGGGGCATTTTATGAAGATAAAGCATGAATATGTGTCAACAAAAAAATAACTAATTTTATTTGTTAATGTCTGGTGGAAGTCATCATTTCTGTTTTAGCTACTCCATGTACATCCCAACTGCTTTCATGTCCACTATCTCTAATTCAGCCCACCCTCCACATCATCCATCTTCCTCCTGCCCTTCATCTTTCCTTTCCCTGTATCTCTTCGCCATCCTGTGTTTGAAGTAATCGGGTCTCAGTAGACAAACTAGCTGTGAGGAGTGCTAAGTGAAGTTAAAGAGAGGAGACAGAGGAGGGGGTGGTTGGGAGGGGATAGATAGAAAGTTCTAATTGCTCCCTTCTCACAGCCTGAAAGATGAAACCGATATGAAACAGTTTGGAGTTACTGTTATTCCAGAGGGGTTTGCTCGCATGAAAGCGAGAGGAAAATTATGTTACAGCAGACATGGTGCTAGTCAGCAGTACAGTTAAATGGATACATGGGCATTATGAATTATGCTGGTTTTCTTCTTCATCACACATTTGCCCTTCAGTTCAGCTGAAATGACTTAATAGAATACTTTACTAGGCCTTACATTTTAAAGTGTGTGTGCTCAGAGTAGTTTTCAAATGTAGAAACATAACTTTTGACTATCAGAACATGGCTTAACAATTAAGATTATTTCAGACACTAGACTGAGAATAGATTAGAAGGTGGAAGAAATTATTTGAAAGGATGAAATGTGATACTGCTGTGTTATTGAAAGTATACACCACCACCTCCTTTCATACACTGATTATAGTTTGAGTCACAGTTCCATCAGTGTGTGACAGAAGTAGCAAACCAGAATTATTTATAAGGAAGCGTCACATCTTATTAATTGAAGATCATTTCTAAATCCGTAAGCTTCCTTCTTGCAAAATGCATTCAGCCTATTTCATTTTTTTATGTCATCTTGAAGATTGTTAGTTCAGCATAATGTGAAGGTCTGCCCTGCAGATTTACCCTATATGAATAACTCACTGAAACTTGCTCATTCCAACTGCTAATTTAACAAAGGTTTCCATTTAATTTCTGAGCCGTGGAGTTATTTTTGTCATTTTATAGTGTTTTCTTTGACTTTGACACCATTGATCATACTATCCTGATCAGTCGCCTAAACAGCTGTGTAGGGATTTCAGGCAATGCCCTGGAGTGGTTTCTATCATATTTGTCTAACAGACAATTTTCCCTCTCTATGGATAACTTTGTGTCCTCATCCGCTCCACTATCTTATGGGGTAGCGCAGGGGTCAATTTTGGGTCCTATTCTCTTCTCTTTATATATGCTTCCCTTAGGACAGATAATCACTTGCTTTGGTTGTATATCATACCATTGCTACGCGGACGACACCATAGTAATATAGACATGCTCCACAACTGTTTAGCTACCATGAAAGACTGGATGTCACTCAATTTTTTACAACTTAATTCTGAGAAAACTGACATTGGCTCTGAAAAAATAACAAATAATATTTTTCAGTCTATTGGCCCACTTTCCCCTTACGTCAAACCCAATTCTAGGAATCTTGGCATAATATTGGACCCAAAATTGACTTTTGATCACCATGTTAAAAAATTTGTCCGATCCTGTTTTTTTCAGCTCAGAAACATTTCAAAACTCAAACCACTACTATTGACTATCTACTTAGAAAGACTAATTCACGCATTTATTTTTTCCCGTCTTGATTTTTGTAATGCCCTCTTAACTTGTCTTAGCCAAGCGGCCCTGGCACAGCTACAGCTAGTTCAAAATGCATCAGCAAGACTACTGACAAGGACCTCCCGAAGACAACATATCACTCCTATTTTAGCCGCTCTGCACTGGCTTCCAAGGAAGTTTAGGATTGATTTTTTGATTGATTCTTTTAATTACTTTTAAAGCACTAAATGGCTTAGCACCAGCGTACATTGCTGAGCTACTTAGCCCCTATTCCTCAGAGGGATCACTTAGGTTTTCAAATCAAAACTTGTTGGTTGTACAATATGTAAAATGTTTAAGGATGTGCTAGAGTTTCTTTTTTATAATAACTTTTTATTTTTTGCATCTTATGTTTGTATTGATTTTTATTATTATGTGTTTCTGATGTATTGTAAAGCATTCTGAATCTGAAGTTAAAAAAGGTGCTATATAAATAAAGTTTATTATTATTATTATTATATTTCTATCCATCGCATACCAGAATGCAATGCAGCCAGAGGACATTCAGTGTTTTTCAGAAATCGCTGTGAAACCCTTTCTTTACTAGACAAAGTGTGACTCTGTTGCTCTGTCCACCTTCACATAAATCCCAAAACTCAAAGCTGCAGTTCAAGGCCTTGTAAACCTCGGGAGGTGCACAACCATCTGCCGCGATGAAATGCAGAGCCTGCGCAAGCATAATAAAAGCTTTACAGGGAGGCGTGGAAGGTCCTCAACATCGTCCTCAGGAGCACACTGGCCAAACATGATCCAGCCACATACTAGGTTTCAAACTAGTCTTTATTAAGTTCTGTCACTAGTTGGTAATGGCTGTCTCTCCCACAAATCCCCAGTTACTCTCTTGTGCAGCAAGCTGTTGGTTATGATATGGTCCACTGGTCCACTGATCAGACAGGTTGTAAAGCCCAAGGTTAGCCAAACTTCTTTGGAGGAGAAAACAAAGGTAATGGTAAAATTGTTACCCAAACTATGTATGTTTCAAACATCCATCACAGTTGACTGACAGACTTTCTGGTTCAACTTTGACCTTCTATACTCGTCGTTTTCCTGTGCAATGATGGATTATTAGTGACATTTCAGGTGTGCGCACTTTCTGTTTTATCTTCATATAAAAATGGTTTACATGATCTGCACAACCTGGTGGCTTATTCCCAATTATTCTGATCATCTGACTGCTAGCGTTTCTAACCCCGTGGGACGTATTTTTAGTAATGTTACCATGCCAAGTTACATTGGTGAGTGCACTGTTATCATAATCAATTGGAATGATGGCCAGAGCTACAAAAATAAAGCCCAATTTGTAATAAACCATAGTTATCCTTTAATAATGCAGGTCTAGAAGTTCCCTTCAAAATGATGTGTGTACTGACCACTGGGCAGCAGACACACCCTGAGCAGCTACAATGTCAGAAATGATACAGAAATATTCTTCAAATTAAACTGAAACAAAAGCTCTAACAAACCAAAGTTTTCCTTTTTAGGTGTGAAAATGTGTGTGTGTGGTAATTTTTAATTTTATTTTAAAGTAGTAATTTTGGTTCCGTCACAGGTTTGGCTTTTGATCAACTCATTGTTTCTGACTCAAGTAAAAGTACTATTGAATTTCATTGATCCTCATTGTGTGTGTGTGTGTGTGTGTGCGTATATTACAGATCTATCGGCGTTGCTGGCTTGTGTTCAAGAAGTCATCCAGCAAAGGACCTCGTCGTCTGGAGAAATACCCTGATGAGAAGACTGCCTACATCAGAGCCTTTCCTAAGGTAAGTGTGTGTGTGCGTGCGTGTGTGCGAGCGAATGAGCGAGTGAGACAGGTATGCTCTGTTCTGCAGGAGAAAACCAAAGACAAAGAGTTGGCAGAAACACGCTGGCAGGGGAGAAAGCAGTCAGCCTTCACATTAAAGTCTGACTCTTTCAGTTGGAGATCAGCGAGAATCAACAATCCTTCTTCTTTTTCTTCACTTTCATTCCTCATCATCGTCACCTCTCCTTCAGCTGACCTTTTTTGTCTATTGCACACTCCTACACTTAGCATCCTTCAACACACAAGTGGACTTACAATTGGTAACTCACATTTCTCTATACTGAGTTCACAGTTTTAAAACTCTTCACACAGTGCCAACAGAAACACTCTGTCACTCATATAATAACCATAAAAAGCACTAACAGCAGGAAGCAGTGCAATTAGTGTCACTACTGTCGTTTGAAGTATCTTTCATGTATCATAAATCAAGTTGCTATTACAACAAAGAGATTGCTTCTTTATTGCATGATAATGCTTCTGCCTCACAGCTTATGTCACAGAGATGAATCAGACATGCTGCAATATGCTTCTATAGGCTTTATTTTTGCAGAGAGTAATCCCAATTGCACAAAATGAAACTAAAGTTATTCCACTGATGCAACACACAACTATACATATATTCTACTATGTTTTCACTATACATACATGTATAGGAGGGCTACAGATGCATAAATACAACAGGGCTCGTCAACCCGCAAGGTCTGATCCACGTAACACCTTGTCCTCTCCTGTAATCCACCTGGAAAGACTTTAATGTCTGATACAGCCTGACAGTCTGCTGCAGATATGTCCAGACATCCGGCATTCACTGTGTCACAGAAAGCCATCTGATCATGTGGCTGCTGGTCAAACTGTCCTCCTACATGAGGAAAAGATTTCCTCTGTGGGGTTGAGGACTGGAGATTGAGGTGGAAGGAAAAGTGACTCCATCCTGGGACGGGCTGTAAACCACTCACCTGCCCCCTTTCCTCACCTGGCACAAATATTTCATAGAGGTCATCAAGGAATAAAAGGAGGCACTCAGTGTCCCAATCAGGATTTCATGTATTTGTGTTATGTTTCTTTCTTTTTAGTTATGTTTTTGAATATCAGTGAGTTAGACAACAGTTCACTGAATGCATTTAGTGTCAAAGCAATGAAAAGTAATCCAGCTGAAGTGAACAAAATGATCAAAACTATAACCAACACATACAAACATAACAAAGTGGGAATCATTTCAGCACTTTACCATGGTCTAACGGAATATAGAAGTAACGCAACACTCTGTATTAAGGTTAAATGGGAAACTGAACTGCATTGTAAAATCTCAGATGATCAATGGTATAACATGTGCAAAATGCAACACACGTCCACCAGTTCACGGATGTGGAAGGAGTTCTGTTGGAAAAATGGAACTAGTTGTATTTTATCAGAGTCAAGAGTAGTAGTTGTAAACATTGCACAGTACTGTACCTTGGTAATCTGTACTAAAAGAAGATAAATACGTTGTTATGGTTTTACTGGATGCTACCAAGAAAGCAGTTACTGGAAAATGGTGTGAAAACGATATAATACAATAAATGTTTGTAATGGAGAAACTGACACATAATTTAAGAGTAAAAGAAGCCCAGTTCCAACAAAAATGGGAAAATGGAAAATGTAAGGATCCCAAATTGAACCAATATTGAAAATATAAGTAGTTAGACAAAAAGATATACGATTGTGACTGTCAGTATAAAGTGTGCAAAAAACAGTGATGCTCTTTTATTTATTTATTTTTTCTTTTATCATTCTCTCTTCTTGTTGTTGTTGATGCTGAATGTGTTAAGCGAAAAAGAAAATGCAATCAAAAGGAAATGTCACCGAAAAAGTGATCCACAGTTTAGTCACATTGCCTGCTGCCGTGCTGATCGTGTGAAGAGTCCTGTACAGAAATGTAACTGGCTAAGCCTTCTCAGACAAGTATTTTTAAATTCTGTTGCACTTCAGTGAATTTGATTATTAAGGTGTGTTCAGACTGAGTGCAACAACAAATGTACAACAATTGACAGATGAGAGGTTTTGGAGTCACATGCGTGTGATTTGCAGTTTCATTTCTATCCAACCCTTGGAGGTGCTTCAGCTCCAAGTCACAAAAGTCCATCCTCTCAGCCTCTATTCAAGTCACCGTTTCACCTTGAACACAGACCTCCATTTGATCAGAGATTTCACTGAGGTGTCATCACTTTAATCAAACAAGAACAAGTGCCTTAATCAGCCCTGATTTCCACTTTGTTAACCATTTTACCTCCAACCTGTTGCCTAGGTGACAGAGATTAGCAACGTCAAGAATGTCACACGGTTGCCTCGGGATACCAAGAGACAGGCAGTGGCCATTGTGTTTACAGACGACACCTCACGCACCTTCACCTGTGAATCAGGTAATGTATGGACACACACACAGATTCACAGCTATTATAATACATTATATTTACAGCTATTATAGATTTAGCCTAGCTTAGCGTAAAGACTGGAAGCAGGGGGAAACTGCTGGCCTGGCTCTGTTCAGGTTCAGAAATACACCTCTAAACCTCCCTGATTAACACACTGTATCTCGTTTTTTGCAATCTGCACGTAAAACATGTTAAAGGCAACCATTTGTGGTTTTAGTTACGCACTAGAATTATCTCTTGAGGAACAGCCACTTGTGCAGCATCTCCCGGCTACAGCACGGGTTGCCAGATCACAGATATTAAGATCTCTGTAGAGGCACGGTGGAAACAAACCTGGCAACCTCACTTTGATGGCAAGACTTCAGGAAGCCAAGCACAGTCAGTCCCGCCTGGCTGTTGTTCACCAGTTCAAGCAACAATGACAGATGGAAACGTGTTTCATTCTACATACAAGGTTGTAGGTACTTGATGTGGCTGCATCATATCTATTGATGTTTGCATTCTTCCTAATCCCACCTGCACCACAGCTACCGTCTCTAGCTAGTCTCTGGCGATGAACTATACACACTGTTGCCCTGTTTGCACAGTTCACATGTGCTGACAATACAGTCGAGTGGGATCAAACTGTTGTCAGTCATTAAATTTAGTCTGAAAGTGCCTGCCAGTAGACTTCTTTGTTTCAATCTGTTAAACTGATGTGGTCTCTCTCTCTCTCTCTCTCTCTCTCTCTCTCTCCCCCCAGAGCTGGAGGCAGAGGACTGGTTTAAGACGCTGTCCATTGAGTGTCTGGGCACACGGCTGAATGACATCAGTATGGGAGAGCCTGACCTCCTGGCTGCTGGAGTGCAATGTGAACACACAGGTAATTCACATGCACACAAACACACAGAGTAAAGGTTTTCATCAAAGCTTCTACTGCCACCACCACAGATCTGTGGTTTAGTTTGGGGCGTGCAGCTCAGACCCGGTACTCCATCAAACAGAACTGATAGTGTTGGTTTGTGGGAAGCCAGTGAGGGATCACATCCTTATGTTTGCTCCTGAAGCTCATTGCTGGCAAAGTGAAATGAAGCACCATGTATAACAGAGAAGAGATCTGTCTGTTGTGTACTGTTATGTACTGTCTCCCTTTGTCGGAAGAACCGAAAATGAGCTGACCTCTGGGGCAGGACTTTTCTCTCTGAAGGAACTCCCACTGAAAATAAGTCCCTGACACTGTTCTTGTCACTCCTCGGTCTCTTCAGAGCGTTTCAACGTGTTCCTCCTCCCCTGTCCCAACCTGGACATCTATGGGGAGTGCATGATGCAGATCACCCACGAGAACATTTACCTGTGGGACATACACAACCCTCGCACCAAGCTGGTCACCTGGCCTCTCTGCTCCCTGCGGCGCTACGGACGTGACGCCACCCGCTTCACCTTCGAGGCCGGACGGTGAGACGACGAATGGGATGGCCGGGGGGGAGGGGAGGTGAGGGGGGGGGGGGGATTTGATTGCTGACCGTCCCCAGAAAAATACAGGTTTGCCTCACACATACAACGTTAGTGTCAAGTTAGAGACAACACATCCTTTGTTATAGCAGTGTCTATTTAAGATGAAGCACTTGACCGTTATACGAACAACCAGTGTGTGCGTGCGTGTGCACTGTCAGTCAGCGTACGGCCAGTCCAAAGATACCTCTGTCTCTCTCTCTCTCTGTCTGTCTCTCTATCTCTCTGTCTCTCGCTCACACACACGCACACAAACAGCTTGGCTGTGTTGGGCCCTATGAAGCGATCGAATGAATAGATTACACGATGAATCAATGCGGGGCCAGACCTCCTTATCTCCACCTCTTTGATAAAACCTGGTGTGTGAGTGTGTGAGCGGGAGGTCTGGCCCAAACCAAAATAGCAAGAGAGCCCTCTCTCTGTGGGTGTGTCACTGCATCATTCCCAAAGACTGTCTTGTTTGTAATGTATGCATTTACAGCTAATGTACTGCCATTTAATTCCATTAAACATGTATTGCTAGCCTCACAATATGGTCACAGTAATGTGCATCACCTAAGACTAGAACCAGACCAGATAAATGAGTTAGCTTACTGTTAGTGGCTTGTGAAGTGACGATCAGAGATCCTAAGCAGGACTGTCTTTAAACGGCGCAGTCACAACCACCAGTGCAAAGTGTTACTCATCAGGATAGAAGTGCACACAAGTACTTTACAATCTTTTATGTGGCACAAATACTTTTTGCTTTTGCAAAATGAGTCTTGTGTAATATACTAAGTAAAGTTTCTGTGTGGTACATACATTTTACTCATGTTTTAATTGTTAAATACCTGTACAAGGTACATTATATTATACAGAGGGTGTCTCTTCTTTTGCCGTGTCCGCCTGAAACAGCTGCAGTCCGGACTAATACTGCTGATAATCAGGTGTCTGTGTGAGCTCTCTGTGACACCAGACAATATGAATACACACATCAGGTTCAGTAAAGTGCTGCGTGACCTGCTGTCAGTCGGTCCATTTCATTTCCCCATGTGGGTCCATGAAGCGGTGACGATGGAGGATGACATCACCAGAACAGTCCAGTGAATGAGTCACCTGTCAGTCCACTTTCTGTTTACTCCCCTTGCTTAATTTGCATAAGCCAGTATGAAAAACTAAAAGGCAACAATGCATCATGTTTTTCTTTGGTGTTGGCCAAATGAACTACAATCAAGTTAACTTTTTCGCATCGGAATTTAGTTTGGACACGGTCTGGAACAGCAACAATTTCCATTAAATTTGTTCTCAGAATGCAACAGCATTTAGATCAAAGGACACTATATTAGGTATAGTAGGAGTAGGAGCTCATTAAGGGAGTCCAGACTGTAAAATCCTCCATTATATAGAATTGGTCAGTTTGTCAGCTTGTGCTGTTTTGTGGACAGGCTTCATACTGAGCTGTTGTTGTGTGTAGGATGTGTGACAGCGGCGAAGGCCTCTACACCTTCCAGACCAGAGAGGGAGAGCAGATCTACCAGAGGGTTCACTCCTCTACGCTGGCCATAGCAGAGCAGCACAAGAAAGTCCTGCTGGAGATGGAGAAAAACAGCAGGGTGAGGGCCTGGCTAACACTCACACACACACACAGCTTATAAGTGTGTTTTAACACAACATTGGCTTCATAACCAGTCAACAGATACTATTTTATTCATTACTGATAACTTAATCTCAAGTTTAAGTTTAAGTTCCTTACCCAGTGCAGACAAAGCAGACCCCCACAAGCCCTGAGAGCCACACATTCACTGTGTGTCAGTTGTTTTTTTTTTGCCAATTTCATTCATTGCAAGTTTCTTTGGGACTTTGCACCTCAGAAGTACAATATTAACTTGGTCCTTAATTATTCCATAATCTGCAGGTGTCCAAATCTAGTTTTAAAAATGTTTAGTTTATATTCTCTGAATAATGTCAAAGCCGCACTTGTCAGTAAGTTTTATATTAACAATGGATAAATTGACTGTGTTATTTAAAATGTGGTTGCTCCTAGTGACAGACCGACAGGGAATTTGTGGGTCCAACTGTGCAGTTCCCCTCAGCTCCACGGAGCTTTTCAGATTTAACTGGACTCATTATTTTGATGTTATGGCCTGCAACTTTGCTAGAGCCATTTTCTCATATGAACTGCAGACAATGTCCTGAGAATCAGGTCGGGGCATTGTCCGGAGTTGCTCCTTCCCACATGTAGCACACATCAGGAGATTGTCCGTGTCAGACACATTCTCACCTGCTGGAAATACTGTGTTTGCTTTAGGCGAGGGCTGGAGCCTGGGTAGAGTGTGCAGGAGGCAGGACATGACGCCTTCTCTTTAACCAGAAAGAGAAGTCTCTCCCAGAGAAAAGTCTCTCTGTAATCTCACAAGAGGCTGAGTTGTTGCTTTGAGTTGTTGAGCACTTTTTTCATCATGTCCCGCCCCCTGCACGCTCTACCCAGGCTCCACCCCTCGCCTAAACCAAACTTGTATTTGTAGACATTGTTAATTGTGATAGTTTTTTGAAATTACTAATCTGCTGTGCTCTTTTTTTAAAATGCCTGATGTTGTGTGTATACTGTATGACTCCCAGTTGATGTCTATGGGTTCAGAGCCCGGCTCCTACCCCTGCACCCCCACCGCCATCCTGCCACGATCAGCCTACTGGCACCACATCACTGGAAACCAGACCGGCATGGATCCTGGCAGCGGTAGGCCACACAGCAGCCTTTAGACAACATAGTCCTCTGTTTTTTTTTAAATTGGTGTAAATTGTAAACTATATGTATAGTGCAAAACAATGCTAGTCCAGTTTTTATTGTGCCTGTACCTAATTTGCTGGCTCCAAACAAACCTGCTTGCACCACCAACATGGCAGGTTATACACACCAAAATTACAATAAACCCCTCATGTAATGTTGAGTTTTGCCACTTTCGCTTGCATTTTTTTTTTCCTCTGGTCAAGATTGAGATAGAAAGTGAAATACAACTTTTTGTACAGATAAAGCAGAGTCTATACTGGGTTAGATTAATGGGTTATGGGATTCACAGCTTTTCATAGAATGAAAAAGGTCATTTTGTTTTCATTTAAAAAAACTGTATAATGACAAACTTTAATATCTCATATTCAGTGTTATTCATATTCAGTGGCTTTCTTTCTAAGAGTGAGCAATATCAATCTTAACTTAAGTACCGAGCCGGAGTCAGGACGCAGTTAGCCTAGCTTACCATAAAGTTTCCAAAGATCATAATTTACACATTGTGTCTGGTGTATGCTGCAGTACCAGCTGTGTTTCTGCTCTGTCTGTAGGTCATGCTGCAGAAGATGACCTGCTGCCCACTCGCCTGCCTCTTGACCGCCATGCCACGCTGCCCCTGGCAAACTCACATACACAGTCCCAGCCGCACATACACACACACTCCCCGACACACTACCCCACCTACCCTGGACAGTGACACCTACCACACACACAGATGAATGCATGCAGCACACACAATTCACTGAAAGAAACACACACTCTTCCTCCTTTATATTAGTTTTACAGCCCAACGTCACACCTCACAGGAGATGGGACTAACACTAACCGACCATCCTGAATGCAGAAAGCAGGAAGTGAAAACTAAATTCCGCAAAAGACTGCAAGGAGATTGGGCTTCCTTGACTGCAGCTCCCACAAATCCACAGTAGACGGGGGATATTTGACTGAGAACCTCTTCAGACTGGCATATGTTTCCTACTGATTAAAGTAAGGACTGAAAGCTCCCAGTGTGCTTTAAGGTAACCTAGATTGTAGTACATGTTGTCTAACCAGGTCTAAAAGCAAAAGTGTTTCCACCTGTTTCCACCTGTGCCGCTCTCAAAGGCGGGGTGAAAAGCCTGAAAGAGCTTGAAATTTATAAGGATTGTTTTTACCGAATTTATACTACAGGTTTTTACTGATTTAAATAGTAAATCTCTGGCAGTACAAGATACAGCTTATAGCACATATTACCACATTGTGAAGTATAACAACACAGCAAATGTTGGTCACTTACCTGTGCTGCTTCTCCACACACCACTACTCAGTTTCTCACTGCTGGCTGTGGTCCATCCTATGCATATGAATATACAGTATTTCAACCTCATCAGAGTCAAAACAAGCACTGGGATCCATATTGATTAAACTCCACCTAGCTTGGCCTCTCTCTCTTGCTGTATGTCACATCATGTGCAACTTCTCTGTTTTGAGGAAGACATACTGACAGTAAACACTTTAGTGTATATATACAGTAAAACGATAACACTTTATTATATGGGTCCATAAATTCCTGATAATTGCCTAATCATTTTACTAGGCAGTTTAATGTAGATCATTATGTAATTTGGACCTAATTATAAGGGAAATTGGAATTTCCAAAGAAATGCTCCATTTAAATGCAAATAGATATTAATTTAATTATTCATTCATTATTGGAAACTTTGCTTTTCATGTAGTCATCAGTTTTCATGTATGAAACCTAGTGCAACACCTTGAATGCCTTTGAGGAGAAACTGTCCAAAAATGTGTGTCGATGTGGCATTTTGTATGATTCACTGCATCAAGGCAGGCTTTCACTCCACCTTTGAATGTGGCCACTCAGGTATGAACACTTTTGCGATGCGTTTGATGACACACCGTAGAACCTAGTGCATTTGAGACAAATTGAAGCCTTTACAAACAAACCTATCTTGTTACACAGCTAACTGCCTCGATTTGGTAGTTTTATAGTGAGGAATCTGTGAAATGCTAGATTTTGATCAAATTTCCAATGTTTTTATATGGGTGTGTATACTTTAGCACTAGCCAGACTGGATCTGATGTTATAGCTTGTTTCTTACCCCAAGAGTGACACAAGTCCCAAATAGCTGCCATGGATTAACGTCAGTAAGGCCTAGTGCTTTAGATTGAATTCTGCATGGACCGGAACTGCATGGTGCCTTAATAGCACCACGTGGACTGTGCTATCATTGGAAATACGCTGACACCTAGGATTCCCATGTGGAAAGTTCCCAGTGTACAAGTGCCAGCTGACACGCTTGTATGATGAACACTTGCTAATTTCACACAACAGTATGTCTCTGTACGTCTGGATCCATGCCTTTGAATTTGCTGATAACTGATGTGACTTTGCAGGTACTGGATCTGTTTGCTGTGCTGAGGTTCTGAACCGCTCTGACCTGTGGAATGAAACTGTGGTCGGATTCATTTTTATGGATTGGTTCCTGTACTAAACTGGATATACACCCTTAGAGCTTCAGACTTTCTCTCGGATGTATGCTATCACACCTCCTAGTAGCCACATGCTTCTATTGAGCTATATTTGCACAACCCTGTTATTTTATTTCTTAAGTCATTCAAGGGTTAGAAGTGGAGGAAATAATGTAGAGGTCAACTTATATGGATTTTTGAAAGCCCATACTGATGATACATTTGAATTGAACCTGCCAATAACTGATATTCAGTGTTGACCCCCTGCATGACCGATATTAGATTTTATTAGATTTTCCCCTAATGGTTTTTACTAAAGTGACAAAACCCTAAATACAGAAATGGGAAACTTTACACTGAAATACAGGGAACAAATTTGAAAACACTGACAGAAACTGGTGTGGGCTGACTCCCTAAATGGCCAGGTTTCATTTCTGTCCTAATGTCACACCAGAACTAGAGGGGCATTAGGGCCAACTGAAGGGGCACACGGGGGAACGTAGGCTGCCTACAGGGGCGCTCAAGGTGCCTCAAATTAAAAATCAGGTCAAAAATGAAGCATGGAAGTGTCCCATTGGGCTCCAGAGACATCATGGCTAAATGAACGTTTTTTTTTTTCCCAAAGGTCACACCAGAGCAGCACTAGAACATATTTGGGCCAACCCAAAGGGGCACTTTGGCTGACCAAGAGGCACTTGGACCACTCAAGTATCCAATTATGTGATAACAGGGATAAAGCTAACCATGGAAGACAAAGCCTGATGTTATGACAGTGATGTAATCAGCAAACAGGTAGTGTCACAGTCTGTTCCAAAGGGGTTTCTTCAGCTTCACATACATGGCCTATTTCAAACCTTTTTGTTGCTTCCACTCAATCAAACTAGTCTGGAGGGGGTCCGGACATCACTTCCAGATGTCACCTCACTTGTGTCTTCTAAACAGACGATCTTAAGGGAAGATTTGAGTTTGTTACAACTTGGATCCTGATTTCAGAGTTTTGTCCATCATTTCTATCAGTAATAACACTCACCGAGATCTGGGAACACAGCAGCATCGCTCAAAAGAAGGCAGACAAGAAGGAGAAATGCAAGAAGTCAGATGATCAGACCGGCTCTAAACAAACCCCAAGATTAATTTATTTGTAGGAGAAAATAAAGATGCACAGTAACAGTAACAACTTCGAGTTCTGCTACCTGACCTGATCCCGACAGAGTATGGAATTTTGGGTCTGGTTGGTTTTCAAATGAAGTTTATTCAGACATTTCTCTCTTTCTCTCTCTGACTGCTCCAGGTGTCTGCTTCCATTTGTGTTGCACTAACGTTGTGAACTAACAGTCAGCAATGAATGACATCTGATGACATTTGACAATGATGGGGCAAAAGGGCTGGGCTCTGTTCTCAGTTTTAGGCCCAAGCTGAACTCAACTATAGTTGTGTACACACAGATTTCCTGGCGAATCAGGAATTTTTATAACAATTGAGGTGGCCATGCTTTTGGTTTTACCTCCAAACAATGTGGTGTGGATAATCTGGATAGACTGTTGGCTTGTTAACAGCCCGTCTGATCATCTAAATTCAAGTAGTGTTGTTGCCATGTGTCTGCATCTCATTAACGTTTTTAGTGAGTACAAGGTTAAAATTGTACAATGTTAAACATTCCCAAAAGTATTCAAATAAGACCCAAGATGTAAGAAAGCAAAATTACCCTTCAGTAATGTCCTCATTCACAAGGGGTGTAGCATTAATAGCATGTTCGAAGGTCAAATCCTTGCTCTAAAGGCTGTCAAAGGATGAAAGAAGATCCTGTTGTCTTTCATCGAGACAGCTTGACTTTGCTTCATACTGCCGTTGCCACAAAGAACAGCTATTCATTTTGTTAGGACTTCAGAGGCGAGGTAGTGGCGGGAGAGAGATGATTAGCATGCCAGGAGAGTGCAAGAAAGGTTGGAGCATGTTTTTCTCAACTGTGGGCTCATGTGGGAGAGCATCCTTTCATTGCTGCCTTTTGATTTTGTCATGAGGGTTTACGACTGCTGACAGTGGAGATTTTACCACAACAATGTGACATCCACCTTTACACCCTTATAAAATGCCTCGTATCTGGATTGTGTCTCGATCTGATTAAGTCTGATTAATCCTGGCATCCTTGTGCAATTTCCATTTCATGGCTTGTGGTTTTTATGTAATTTTAACATGACAGGGCTATGCATTTTTTTTGGCTGTTTACATGATGTAAGTTGTGTATTGTGTGTAGATGTGTTTTGTGTACTTACATACTGTATAACTTGAGTTTGTCTGCCCTCTTGAGAGAGTCTTGTGCATATTGCTATTTATTTCATATGAAGTGTGTGTGTGTGTGTGTGTGTGTGTGTGTGTGTGTGGGAGAGAGACAAAGAGCCTGGCGTAAGGGTGTATTGGAACGTGTGTTCATTTAAAATGCAGACACCACATTTTTGTACCTTGTGATGTTGAACAAGCAGATGATAGTCGGTCCACACACTTCTGCACCGCCCCCTCTCACAGAGATGAATCACATCCTCTCTGCTCATACCTGTGCCATGCTGCTGATTTCGTTTGTTTGTTCTGATAAGAAACTGTAGCAGGAGGAATCCTACAGAGAGGTGTTTTATTTAGAAGGCTCAGAAAAGCGGGGTTTATTGTGAAAAGTCTTGTCTCGAATGAGCTCAACAAACTGAACTAGGATCAAGCTGTTTCAGCAAGCCGAGAGTCTGGTTTTAGAACAGCTCGTCCTGAAACATCCAGCACAGATCGCATCAATAAAATAAAGAAAATGCCGACTGCCATAAACAAAGCAAAGGAGAACTTTGGCTGCATGTTTCGTACCAGTTTGGAACTCTAGTAAAGACAAACTCAGAATCTATGAACTCTGTTAGCTCAGTTTGTTACAGCACTCTGCTTGTAATCATGCCGTCTTTTCTCAGATCCTGCTTGAGTAATCTGAATTTTCTTGGTATTATAGATGCTGAAAATGTTTGCACAAAATGCAACATGACAATAATTAACTTTGATGTATCAAATACGGCCCAAAATAAGATAATTTGCAGTTTGTAAGAAAAAAGTTCAGTTGAATTATGCTACTTGGTTTGTACAATTGCCATAATAAGCTTTGTATGATGAAAGTAATGTTTAAATGCATTCCAACCGGTTCCCTGTCTCTCTAGTATTTTTGACAGTAGAATTTCTGGGTTTTATGTTTCATTTCTTTAATGTATGAGAAAATGGTGAAAATACTACTACAGCTGTGGACCAAATGTATCACCTTTAATTTAATTACCCAAATAGCCTAAACAAAACAAGAGTCTAACACCATGAGCTAATGCCAGTATGCTATCAAGCTCACAATGACCATGTTAACTTGATGGTTTTTAGAAGGTATTAATTTCCATTTTTACTGCGTCAGTATAGAGTGCTAACATTAGCTAATTAGCACTAAACATAAAGTACACACGAGGCATTTTGCAGGTATTTGGTCATAAACCAAAGAACTGGACAGACTTTTATGTTGACCTGATGGAGCTAGAGGAAAAGTAATAGGATCACCAATGTTGCAACAATATGAATGTCTATGAATTTCAGTGCAATCCACCCAATAGTTGTCATTTCACTCTGTACTGCATATGTCAACCTGCTGGTGGCGCTAGAGAGGACCACCAAAGTTAGTAGGACACATCATCTGGGAACTATGAATATCTGGAGCAAATTCTGTGCCAATCCATCCAGTATTGTGAGCTATTTTACAGAATAAGTAAAATAGAACATTTGACCTGAAGGTGGTGCTAGATGAAAAGTCAGAAGATCACCGAAGTCATTAGGATTCATCAACAGGAGACCATTTCATGACAATCCATCCAATATTAGTTTAGATATTTCCATCTGGACCAAAACGGTGGCTGACCAAACCTGTTTTATGAGACTTTCTTGGAAGAAATCCTGATTTACTGTGGTAAGTCTGGCTTTACTGGTAGTGTTGTTTTGTGAAACAGCGCTCTGAGTGTGCTGAAGTGCTAAATGGAAGAGATGATTGATGGAGATGCCTGGGGAAAAGGACGTGAAATGACAGCGCTAACAATTTTCCTCCAGCATGGTTTGAAAGCACCAGGTGGTTATAGTGCGTGATTGTAGTGTCATCGCAGCGACAGTGTCAGCTCTCGCCAATGGTTATGACAAACTGTTGTTTTCACCCATTTACACTGTCTACACACAAGTGCATGTTTTGTAGAAAAATAAAGGCCACCACTTACTCAACAGTGCAGCGCTCCATTGTCATGTCAATCTTTTGAATGTGACTTTTGTTAATGTGTTGCCTTTTCCTTTTTCCAAAAATATATGTCACATGTAAAATATCGGACACAAAGTTGAAAGATGAAGTTTGTGTTCACATCGTGGTGAACCTATTCAGTGATTTTGGTATTGCATTTAAGCCTCAGTACAACTCATATTTATGTTAAAGCTGGTAAGCTTACAGTGGCTTACAGGGCCAATGAATGAAAGAATGACAAGAATTTATATACAATGCTCAAAAAAATTAAAGGAACACTATTTAATCAGAGTTTAGCATCAAGTCAATTACACTTCTGGGATATTGATCTGGTCAGTTAAGTAGCAGAGGGGGTTGTTAATCAGTTTCAGCTGCTTTGGTGTTAATGAAATTAACATCAGGTGCACTAGAGGGGCAACAATGAGACAACCCCCAAAACAGGAATGGTTTTACAGGTGGAGGACACTGACATTTTTTCCCCTCCTCATCTTTTCTGACTGTTTTCACTAGTTTTGCATTTGGCTCGGGTCAGTGTCACTACTGGTAGCATGAGGCGA
>JAVQJF010035880.1:0-47248 GCA_036023855.1 Gadopsis marmoratus | reverse complement strand
TTTTTTTCTCTCTCTACCCAACCGGTCGAGGCAGATGACCGCCCACCAAGAGCCTGGTTCTGCCTGAGGTTTCTGCCTGTTAAAAGGCAGTTTTTCCTTGCCACTGTCGCCTAGTGCTTACTCATGGTGGAATTGTTGGGTCTGTACATATAGAGTTGGCTTGGACTTGCTCTATATTAACAAGTGCTATGAGATAACTTTGTTATGATATAGCGCTATATAAATAAAATTGAATTTAATCTCTCGATTCGGATGAGGAACAGGATAAGGTCTCCTAGGACAGACAGAGATGGAATACATGTCGTGTTTATAGATTAGACCAACATACTAAAATTACAGTATGGACAACCAGGATGACATAATTTTGTCCAAGATGATGAATAGATTGCAAACATACACAAAGAATGGATCCCAGAGGACATTGAGCAACTTCAGGTGTCATCGAACATAGTAACTATGAATCTTTAAATGGAATCAAACAATTCAAATCAACGCAGAGATTTGTGATCTCCACCTCTACATGGACAATCTTGCATAGAAAAACACAAATGTTGTATATTGTACGTACATGCATAAATGACAAACTACATGCCTGGTGGTGCTTCTTATAATACGAATGCTGAAATCACTGCTGTTATCCTGGAACCAATCCTTGTTTCCGTCATTACTGTTTGACAGTTCCCGATGGCATCAGTGGGAATAACATGGAATGCTGCATTTACGTTGTTTCTACAATCTGGTTTATAAATACTATACAAACCTTTTAGTTGAGTGTATATGTGGCATATAACGGTGGCACTTTCAGAAAGGCTACAGCAGACAGTTTTGGGGGTTTGTAACATATAAGATGTTTTGTGGCTCCAAACAGAAGAAGGTTTTTTGAGACTATGGCTCCATACAGAACTACTAACCACCACCAGATCAATATACTCAAACAGCAATTCCAACAGTGTTATTATGTTACACATAAAAATGTGTAAAACAACACATTTTGCCCCTGCTGTTAAGGGATGTTTTTAAAGGTTTTTGTTGTTGTGTATAAAGAGCTGCTATCTATTATGCCATCATGTTGCTGATTACCCTGAAGGCATGTACTGTAACACAATGATTACAATGTCTTCACAAAACTTCAAGACACTCAAATGGTGTGCCTCTAGGCATACATGTTTTACCAGGGAATACACACACCAAGCACACAGATCCCTGACATACAACATTCATATGCACAGACAAATTCACACTATGATCATTACTGCCTAATGCACAAGTTCACAGACACACCATACCTCTGACCTGCTGAGGTGAGCTAACCTAAGAGATCCTCTGGGTATGGAACCATTGAGCCCCTTCTTGTTCATCAGTTGATGTTTTGCTGTGAAAGTTATTTACTGGAAATAAATTGCATATAGATATATATATATATATTTTACTGCATCGGAAAAGTGTGGCTGGCATGCTCCAGAATAATATCTTGTTAGATCATTCAAATAATGATGCGATTTCCTGACACGTGGATGAAGTTAAAGGTAAGTATACATATGTTTGAGTAAATTCAAAATGCAGAGCTATCGCTGCACAGTCAAAAACAAAAAAAATAGAAACCATGGTTAATAAAGCATTCCATGAGAATGCTGTCTCTGTTCAAATCACCAGCATAGCTGACTGCATTGATTAACCTGGCAGAGCCAACCTATTCATGGTACAGCAATGGATTAGGGCTTCAGTTAGATATGCAAAACATCAATAGAAAGATATGCTGTCTGGCGTTTGATGCTTTTAGAGGTACAATATTGAGTCAGGTACTTTATGTATGCAGTTCAGAGGATGGGGCTGAACTCTAAATGGACATGACACAACTATGCATGTTTTACAATTGAGTGCAGGTTCACTTCCCTGGGCTGTACTCAAGTGCTTCTTTGGTGGATTTAGTATAATGCGTCAACATTCATCCATCTTGTTTATTTTCTTATGTGATCCCCTCTCATCTGTAAGATCCTAGCATTTTGAGGTCTCTGGATTGCAGAAGTCATGGAAATAGCCAGATGAAACCAATCAATTAATTAAACTTCAAGCATGCCTCAAGGACATTAAAACCTGGATGGCCTGCAATTTTCTAATGCTAAACTCAGACAAAACTGAAGTTATTGTACTTGGCCCTGAACACCTCCGAAACACATTATCTAAAGATGTAGTTTCTCTAGATGTCATTGACCTGGCCTCCAGTGCCACTGTACGGAAATCTTCAATCAAGATATGTCCTTTAACTCCCACATGAAACTTACTTCAATGATTGCCTTTTTTCACCTATGTAACCTTGCAAAGATTAGGCAGATCCTGTCTCAAAAAGATGCAGAAAAATAATAAGTCCAATAAGACTCTCTTAAGACTCTCCAGCTGATTCAAAATGCTGTGGCAAGAACCAGGAGAAGAAATCATATTTCCAATATTAGCTTCTCTACACTGGCTACCTGTAAAATGCAGAATAGAATTTAAAGTCCTTCTCCTCACCTATAAAGCCCTTAATGGTCAGGCACCATCATATCTTAAAGACCTCATAGTACGCTATTACCCCACTAGAGCTCTGTGCTCCCAGAATGCAGGGCTCCTTGTGGTTCCTAGATTCTCTAAAAGTAGAATGGGAGCCAGAACCATCAGCTTGATAGCTGCTGTGGAACCAGCTCCCAGTCTGTGTACGGGAGACAGATACACTCCTCACATTTAAGAGTAGGCTTAAGACTTTCCTCAATGGTAAATCTTATAGTAGGGCTGACTCAGGTGAGCTCTGAGCCACCCCTTAGTTATGCTGCTATAGGCCTAGACTGCCGTGAAAATCCAACTCTTATGCCATTAATGCTTGTTACTATCTCAACTGCTTCCCTTTCTCTCCGCTCTCTCTCTCTGCTGATGTCTGCGAGTGTTTCTGCCTCTGGATCTGTGGAGTCTGGCTGTGCAGAGTCTGGATCTGTGGATGCAGACCATGTGCTGCCCCCATGCTCTGGCTCAACAGCTGCTGCTGCTATTGTTGTTACTTGTCTTGTTAATAGTATTTCTATTATTGTATTGCTACTACTATAATTTTTATTAATGTTTATATCAGTACCATAGTAATTACCATTGCTTTACATCTGTATGTGGAACTGTACTGTGCTCTTTCTGCTGTCACTTTCTCACTCTGCCCCCCTCTCTTTCCGTCTCCCTCTCTCTCTCTACTCTCTGTCAGATGACCGCCCACCCAGAGCCTGATTCTCCTCTAGGTTTCTACCTGTTAAAAGGGAGTTTTCTTTGCCACTGTCGCATAGATCACATTGCTCATGGTCGGAATTGTGTCTCTGTACAGAGTGGATCTAGACCTGCTCTATATGAAAAAGTGCTATGAAATAACTTTATTATGATATGGCACTATATAAATAAAACTGAATTGAGTTGAAATTAAAAATATATTGTAAATATTGAATTAAAACAACATTGGAATCAATGTGATCCACAAAATAACATGTCAGACAGAAAAAAAAATCGGTCTCTGAAACTCCCCAATGGTCTTCCTCCTCCTCATCCTATTGCTGACAAATAGACAGAGTGTGCCAGTAGTGAACTAAAGAGGTGCTGAGACACCAGCTAGTCATCCATCTGCTCTATTTCCTCTGTACTGTCTTCACCGTGGCAGAGGTCACATACTCGCTGGCTCAACTGTTACTAGAAAACCTCACATGCACACTTCCTCTGTAGCTGTCTCATATACTTCCCCTCTCTCCCTCCCTCCCTCCCGCCAGCTTCTTCTTCTCCGTTCCCTTTTTTGTGTCAGCGCTGTTGGTGCTCTGTCATTTTCTCTCAAACATATCTCCCACTACCTTCCTCTCTGAATTATGCAACTCTGCCATCATCCTCTTCCAAATAGTGTCTTAATTTTATATTTGTAATCTTTTTTTAAACTTCAACTAAAGGCTGGTTCAGCTCGTCTCAATTATGGGGGAGGACACAAAAACAGGAACGCCTTTCTCATGTGATGCAATTCATAACAGCAGGGCAGCAATAAGCAAACTGAAAAGGGTTGATAATTACTTTAAGATCATATTACACACCAAAAAAGTATCTTGGTATCTTAAAATAATTTACATTGCATTAATGGTTTGTTGAAGGCCTTATGAGAATGATACCTCTCTGCATATATGCATGTGGTTACTGTAAGTCACGGAAAGAAATAGATATACAGGCAGCATACTTTATGTTTTGGCAACCTATTTTTAATGCATTCCTAATACCAACAAATTCTCTACCACTCGCGTTCTCTCTCTTTCACACACACACACACACACACACACACACACACACACACACACACACACACACACAGACACACACTCACCCTGAAGTCACTGATCAGGCTGCTCCTGAGTGACAGAATTATCAGTGATTAAACACATCAAAGATGGCATCCATTGGAGAATAGATCACAAAGCATACACAAAAGATTGATCAAAACATGAGTTACAGATGCAGTGTGTGTGTGTTTGTGTGTGTGTGTATGTATATCCGTGCCTGTGTGTGCGAGAGCAGAATTAGGTAGAAACATGTACATCTCTGGTACAAACCGAGCAGCTGAAAATAAAGTATTTGATGATGTTGTTGTTCATAGCCAAGCATGTAGCATTAATGGGTGATAGCTTGTGACATTGTAGTGAGGTTTATTGGGGTGGCTACCATTTTATTCTGGTTTCATTATCACCTCTCGTCTGTGACAAGAAGATAGCTAAATAAAAAAGTGTAAGCTTTCTAGTAGATTCTATGTTTAGGTAGACAAATGTGAAGATACTGATGCATTACAAAAAACATGCAAGCACAAACACAAATGCACATACATGGCAACAAGCAAAAGCACTCAAACCTTATTTATTGATTTATCAGATTAAGATAGATGACCTGGTGGTAGTGACTTATTTGTCCTTAACAAATCATTGTTCTTATGAGCCCATGACAGAATCAGTTAAATCTGAGAACCTCTCTCCATGAGATGACAAATAACCTTTGCTTTGAGGCCCTAAAAACAATATTATATTTAATTCTCAGATACCTTGGCTTTGGGGGCATTGTTAGTATTCTGTGTGAGAAAAGAAAAATCTAGAAAGCATGCATGGCTGGTGAACACAAAATGACTTCCTCAAACTAGTGCTCCAACAAACTGTTATGTGGTCTTTGCCTATATTTTTCTATCTTCCTCTCTCTTTCCCTATCACATACTCACTTGTAGTGGACCTCTTGTTTACTCTATGACAGGCTAACTGACATGAAATCACTGGCTTGCCTTAGCCTCTAACATGCCAAGCAAAAGACCCCTTGTGCAATACACCACCTTCAGGCACCAAACACTGATTTTCATCAGCCTACATCACACAACATGTTCCTCTCAATTAGAGAAGTTGTTTTCCATGTCCAATGGCAAGGGGCGGGAATCATATGGGAAGCTCACAACACAGATGGAACATGTTTTGAGTGTAGGGACTGACTGCACGCCAGCTTGTCCTAGTCACTAAGGCTGGGACATATTCTGGAGGGACCTTTGTTACACCTGAGGGCTGGTTTGTTTTTTACAACTGGCAAACAGGTTTTCATGATCTTCTGGCTGTAAGAATCAAAGCAAGCCACAAAACACTCTGGGTCTGTGATCATAATGAGCTACAAAATAACTTCTGGCAAAACAAATACTGGGTATGTAGTGGTGTCATCTTCAAGAAGTAACCAAGCCAAGGAAATCACTGAATATTCATCATCAGTACATAAATGTATGCTGTCATTGAGCAGAAACTGCCCAACACAGCAACACAAGTTGAAAGGTTATTTATAAGCATGGTGTTTGAATTATGCCTGCCTGAATTGGTGCACACAATTCAGACATAACAGATGCACAATGTCTTCAAACTTCAAAAACAATGGCACATCAATGGACTGGAAAGAAGCTGCTTGATGTATTGAAGCTAGAATATAGTTTGTTGTTGCTGCCCTAAAAAGGTTCAATTGATGTTCAGGAGATGCAATCCAAAAGCTACATCAAGACCATCTGTAAAATAGACACCAATATGATGAAATATGCAAACACAAGTTCCCTAAAATGGTGGCATCCATTCATCTACACTGCCGGGCTCTTCACTCTAAGTCCTTGCGCATTACAGAGCTGTTTTTAAGTCTTGATTTGACATGACTTGGCAACCCATATCCAGTTTCAGGTCATTTAAGATCAGTCCAAATCATACAGCACTTTTCAAAGCAAGTACCACAACTGATGTCCATGTCAAATCACAAGCCTTCATAAGCAAATTACTAGTTTACAGTTCTGCATTGTTGTATTGATACATCGGAAGGACAGACATGTGATTTATCTATTTTTAACGGAAAGAGAAAAAGTAATGATGGGAGGAAAGAGAAATTAAAGACAGACTGGCTGGGAGTAGGAAGGTGGATGAGGAGAAGGGTGGCTTGGAATAACAGACAACACCTGATAGGACATTTTCTAAGTGAGTGTGTTGAGAATCCTCCTGTGAAATCTCACAGAACTGTGGATTTGATACTTGGACTGGAGTCAAGCATAAGTCACAAGAACAAGGATTTTAAGACTCTTGGACTGAAACTTGCAAACGGTTAAGTTTTGACATGTGTTAGGTTTTGACATGGTATAATGCAATTCAATTCAGTTTTATTTATATAGTGCCATATCACAACAAAGTTATCTCAGGGCACACATTCATATAGAGCAGGTCTAGACCGATTCTTCTAATACAAGAACAATAAAAAAAGTAAAGACATCAACAAACAGACCTTGCATAGATAACCACACCATGAACATTTACTTATTAGACCTAGGTGATCATAGGACTAAAAAAAAAAAAACTTTAAATCTTGGGGCATTTTAATAGTCAGAATTCAGAGATCTGAAAGATTTGCCATTAGCTGGCAATTTACTTAAGAAGACCTGTGACTTGACTTGGACTTGTTTCGAATGACTGGACTCTTGGGACATGCCCCCAAATAAAAGCTGTGATGTAAACACAGCCAATTCAAGTGAGGCAATCGACAACCCAACCAACAGGCTATTATTGTCAAACAGGCTCTTAATATGCATGGTGTGTTTTACACTGGGCCATGCTCTCTGTCTAAGTGCTATATGGGAAATGTCACCAGTGTCAACAGCCGACCCACACTTGTGATAATACGGATAACAGTCGCTACTGCTCAGAGCATTAGATATCTGTCTCCACAAACTGAGCACTAATCAAACACCCAACACCTGATCTCTCTCTCTCTCTTTCACACATACACACACACACACACGCATGCACACACACGCACATACACACACACACACACCACCATCTCATCTGGCACCGATCGCCATGGCAGACTGTGACCAAGTGATGGATCAGATAAGTAATGGGTGATTAGCATTACTTCCCGCGTTGGTGTGGCTTCCTCTCTTGGCTGAGGGGCAAGGTGTTGGGAGGTGGTGGCTCGGGGGAGGGGGGAGTGACGTTTCAGGACATTACTTACACAATGCTACTTACACATGTGATGAGACAAGGGCCATTAATATAACTCCTTGAGGTTGTTTACATGGGCACTGGGCTGCACACACATGCAGTAATCCCTCATTCACTCTCTTCACCACGCCCTTCAATCAATTTGGTCCATTAAATATCCTGTTGGCCACAAGGATCATTATTACATTTACAAATATAGTGCATTAAGGACATTATTTGATTTTTGGGGTGGCTAACTAATGCTTAATTTGTCTCTTCATAATTCTATCTTTTAGAAATAATTGTTTAGAAAAGTTAAGTCAGTTCTATTCAATACCCTTGTCTGCCAGTGTAGTTTTGTAAAATGTTTTGTAATTTACATCGTAAGGTATCAGACTCTCTCATTGCTATCAACTTTCTGTGTGTGTATTGTAACTCCCCTCAAATAAATGGAATGTGAACGTCGGTGCTTCCCTTTGTAAACATCGTCTTATCACCCTACTCTGCTGAAGCCTCCCTATTGTTTATCTCCTGCGCTGGTAATGGGACAGAGTAATTTCTCATTTGTAACAATATCAAAAAGCAATTACAGGCCTGTGACTAAAAGCCACTGAACAATGTCCACCATCAATCATCGAAGAGGAAAAAGGCAGAGCGTGTAGAGACATTTCAACCTGCTGATTTTTCCTGCCTCTTGCTCTGGTACTGCTCAGCTGAACTTGGCCCCAACTTTATGGCTGTTTGGGTGACACCATGAAAGGTCAAAGACCTGTTGATAGCCAGCTAATTTGTGGTTTTATTTACCAAGTTAAAATGACAGTATCCAAACACCGGACTCCAAATTTTGCGCTCGATCACACACCTATGTCCATGCATGGCACGTGTGGGTGCAGCAGTTTGTTCCTGTCTCACTAACTGACTTTAAAGAAGCAGCCACATTTGAAAGATGTCTCGGTATGCAGTCCATATGTATCACTTCTTGGAAAGATCAGAATGTTGAATTAATCTTGCCACTTCAGCCAAATTGTTTACACCAGCCATGGTAACACACATTTACAGTTTGTACATGCATTCACTTCTCATTTACATACAGTAAACATACTGTACAGACACTATTCTTGATCAATCTTTAAGGCACTATACCGTGAAGAGAGCACCCAGTGTCTCTCAATCCATCTGTCATGTCTGTCTTTCACATTTTCTCAGCCCAGCACATGTATTGACAACCTAACCCCCCACCCATGCTCTCTTCTAACCCTCCCTCTCAGACACACATTTACTGTCTACCCCTGCAGGCCAAGTTCATCAAGCGCAGAGGATGGTATCCACCGCTTACCGGTAAATGCCTTTCTGTGTGGGTGTCTCTTTGTGTTGTGAAGAGGTGACACTCACTGAATGTCTCTTTAGGATTCCAGACAGTGACAGTACACAGCAGGCAATGAAGCTTAGTGAAAGAGAATAGAGGTGGAAAGTGAAAAAGAGAGAGAGCGAGAGAGAGATAGGGAATACAGGAAGAGTATAAAAATCATAAAGGGTTAAGGGTGATCAAAGAAAAAGAGAGAGAGGTGGGGTTCATTGGGATTGACCATGGGGGATTCTGCATTAGAGTGAAGAGGCCAGGTGTGTGTCTAAGTTCAGCAGCAGTACCATTATTGCTGGTCAAAAGGTGGCAAAACTGAACACAAGGACATGGACTGGCCTGCAGGAAGGTTAGGTCCACGCACACACATACACACTTTCTCTCACATATGGACATGTAGCTCCATGGGCAGGGCTTTTGGATGCGGTGTTAAGAACCTCTGCTTGCTATATAACGTCTGCAGTGATAACTATTTGATGAGATTTGATGCCAGTGTATTGTGAGCTTTATTGGAACTGGCAAGGGCACCCATGCATTTTAATGTCCTGTCTCTTTGCCATTACTTTGCGGTTGTGTGTCTCTCTCATTCCTGCACCCCTCTCCCCCCTCTGGCTTAGTTTTTCCATTCTTCTATTGAGCAAGCAAAGACAGAAGGATTATGCTGATAAATTCAACAAAGACAAGCTGAAAGACTGAGTCAGAGGACACAGGAGTGAATAAGCGTGCATGTGTGTTTGAGGGTGTGCGTGTGCGCATGGGAGACAGTGTGTGAGCATGTGTTTTTATGCATTCTTGAGTATGTGTCCCTCTGTAAAAAAATTTTTGCGCTCCCTCAGCATGAAAGCACATGCTTTAACGCTTACTGTCCTTTCAAGTCTTTGACGTTGTCACCAGACATTTCCCATTGCAGAGGTACCTGTGGGAGACTAAGACAGCAAACTTGACCGACATAAATTTTCAGATTTAAGCTGTAAAAACAACATACCACTTGTTGTCATCTTGTTCGCTCTGTAGGCAGTGTGTCATCTGACAAAGCACAATCTCAAAAAAAAAACCAGCTTGAGCTGGAGCCGATGACATGTTGATGCAAGGCAAAGCTCCATGGAACCTCCCTCTGCACAGCAGGGTGGAAGGAAGTGAATGGAAATAGATGTAAGGGCAGAATACATACACCGATACCCAGTGGTGGAGGAAGTATTCAGATCCTTTACTAAAAGGTTCAATGTAGAGTTTTTAGAAACTAGGAGTGTCCTGTTGCTCGTGTTTGCACTCCATAATAACAAGCGCAAATACACAAGACACATGTTGTTAACACAAGAAATGTTAGTATCTGTTATTCCTATATTGTTCCTATATTTGTACCATTGGCTCCATGATACTAACGAGCAAATCATTTTATCAGCTAATGTTACGAAGCACCCAATGCCAGGTCAATGCCACATAGCTAAGTTACAGGTAGCTGGCTAACCTTAGCTTAGTTACAGTTAACTAATTGGCTACCCATGTCTTCCATCGCTCTTAGCTATTAGGAAGCATCATTAGTTGTACACTTTTGCTTTGTACTTCTACATCATTTCTTGTTGGCTAAAATCAACAGTTTGTCATCATACATAAGATAGTATCATGGATCACATTAGCTGGTGAAGTAATTTTAGCAAGCAAGCTGAGGATAAAAAGGACAATCTTTCCCTCTGAAATGTAGTAGGAGTAGCAGTGTGAAGTAACATGAAAAGAAAATAGTGAAGTAAACTACAGGTACCTCAAATGTGCACTTTTGAGTAAATGTCCTTATTTACATTCCACCCTTGCCAATACCACTTCTATGTATGTTTGTGAATTCATTCATTCATTCATTCATTATCCATACCGCTTATCCCGAAGGGTCACAGGGGGGGAGGTGCTGGAGCCAATCCCAGCTAACATTGGGCAAGAGGCGGGGGAACACCCTGGACTGGTCGCCAGTCAATCACAGGGCAGACAAACGCACATTTAGGGGAGACATTCACACCACATTCACACACCGATGGGACACAACTTGGGCAAGATGTTTGTGAATGTAGGATTTAAAATGTTTGAGCCAGTGCTGAGCTGAATACTACCTTGTTAATTGCCTCTGCTGAAAGCTCTATTTCATCAGTTTTTCATTAAGCAAATATAAATGCTTACCATTGTGGTAGTTGTAGCATTTACCTTGATTTAAGACACTATAAAATGGACTATTGTGATTTTTGGTGTCCCTATGGTTATATTGGATTACTGGAGATTTGGAAGTGCAGTTACAAGCATGAGGTATCATTAATTTTAGGTAAAAAGAAGGTCAAATCCAATCGACTCTCAGCTTGTGTCACAACAGAAACTCAACCATGGTTTTGGCATTTTTGGAAGACATCAACAGAGCAGTTAGGAGAAAATTAGAATACATTTTTTGCTAATCATAAGATGTAGCTTCAGTGTCGGCTTGACATTTTTAAAGGAGGACAAAAACGAAAACTTGCCTAAGGTTCTCCATGTGCAGTCATGTGAAAATAACACCAGCTTAAGATAATTCTTAAAATGACCCTACACAAACTCAACATAAGCATTCTACAAAACAAGATTCATTAACTGCTTTTATAATTACTCACTATTTGTTGTTGTAGCTGTTGAACGAGTGAGACACAAAATTTAAAGTTTTCATGAAAAATACCTCAACTTTCTCTCTGCCCCTCACTTGTTCAACATCTCTCTTTATCTCTCTTGTGCTTGCCTACAATTGCCAGCATGGTAAATCTAAAGTCATGGGTGGATGTTGGTGCTGTAGGTCTATGGGTCAGCAAACACACTGAGAGGGGACCACTGAGCAGCCAAATTGACTCAGCTGAACAGGAGACCGCTCTCTCTCTCCCTCTCTACTTTCACTTCCCTTTCCCAGGGCCACACACAATTTTTATTTATCTTTTGGCTTCTTCAACAGCCCGTGATACCAAAAATGGAACTAAAAGAAAATAAAGGGCCAACATTTTTAAGGGGAAGTAAGATGTACAAATTAAATGGCTCTGTTTCTGTGCATATCTGTGCATGTGGAACTTCGTGCCTTTTCTAGGATGAGAATAGTGAACATGTATGCTTGTGTGCGTCTGTGTCTGTGTGTGTGTGTGTGTGTGTGTGTGTGTGTGTGTGTGTGTGTGTGCACTATGTCTACATTTCTGTGGTTTAATGCACGGAGATGTATGTCTTCATGCTCTTCCACATCTCCATCAAAATGAAACAGATAACTCTGTATTAAATGAGCAATGATCTCCATTTGTAGAAGCTCGTTATCTCTGCCCCCAGCCCTTGCTATCTCTCACTCTGGCCTGCGGACAGCTCCACTCCCAGGACATTCTTCCACAATCCTATCCTGGGATCTACGTAATCAATATGCACTAGCTACATTTTCTAATTATGCAGTTCATCCTCCCCACATGTACGTCCCATTTCCAATCCCTACACCCTCATCCCTCTTTATTTCTGCAGCCATTTTCTCTTTGTTTCTCCAATTTCTTTCATTTTAAGTTGTTATCCCCACAGTGAGTGAATGCACAAAAGCGAGCAAGCACACATACACAGACCTCTGCTTCTCAGCCAAGAACTAACAGTCTCATTTAGGCTTATTATTAATAATTTACTACCTGTTTACCAGGCAGGCCTTGGCATCCTAGTGTAACTTAATTATCTCTTGGGCTGATTGTCATGCACAAAAAAAGCCTCCTAGGAACTTTTATGAGGGTTTAGGCACAACAGTAAAAACTATAAAGTATATAAAGTGAAGACCAAATCAGTTACCAAAACATCTTATAGATTTTTGTGGGAGTGGGGTTGTGAGCATCAGAGGGTCAGTGATATTGGTCTGCTGAATAGCTTAACTTCATTAAGTCTGATTTGATCTTGGGTCAGAACCTTCTGGTTGCGAGTGAAGAAAGGACACAGGAGACGTCCTGCCCAGTCTGATGAGTTGAAAACTTCACTTAATCATTTAGACAGATAGGGAACTTTACCACAAATAAATTGTTTACTTCCATTCATTCTCTTTAAAAAGTAATCACTGATTACCTGCTTAACATTTAAATTAGTTTAATTCAAATCTTAATTCTGAACTCAAATGCCATTTGTTTTGTTTGATATCAGTGTACCTACTCAAAACAACAAGAGATGCATCTTAAAAATTTGCCACGTTATTATTAGATTACTTCCCATTGCCATATAAACCTTTAAGGCCAGTTCACACCAAAGTTTTGCAACAAGACGTGTTGAAACTTGCAGCTACTTGCAATGCTCCGGTCTTCAATGTACAGAAACCTGCCAGTTCAGACCAATGCAACTAGACGAGACAGTGTATCGTTTCCATAGTAACAAATCTCTGTACTTCCGTTCTATCCTCCAGCTTTTCAGGCCTTTTTGTAGCTGGATATAAGTTGTGGATAGTGATATTGAGCTAGAGTGAAAACAAAAAACGAGAGTCTCGATATGACCAACAAACTGACTTGTTGTTGAAACAAATGACATGCCTGACGTCCTAAAACCAGCCACTGCCAATTTGACAAACTGAGTCGCAGGGGACTCCATCAGCCGGCTTGAGTGGAGCCAAGATCGGCCAGTTCATCCACCTACAACATTTTAAAATGGTTTCATCTTGTTGCAAATTTTGGTCTAAACTGGCCTTTAGAATAAGGCTGTGATTGTGATTCAACATTCAGTCTTAGCCAGAATGAGAGGGATAGAAAGAAAAAGAAAGTTACGTTTCAAGAGGGAAAGCCAAGAAGCCAGGTTTTTTTGGAGCAAATCAAAGCAGAAAAGCAATCAGCATTTACTGCTTTGTGCCCTTGTGACCAAATGTTACAACTGAATATTGGTCTTTTCAAATTACACTTTTTCAAAACTAATTATATGATCTCAAAACTGTAGAGATATCAAGATAAAAGTGGGACTTTATATATTAGTTCTTGAAGAGATGACCGAGACATATAAGGTTATCAACTTGCATGTAGAAAAAAAGGCATAATACAAACGTCAAGGCAATGATAATTCACTGATTACTAGATATAAAGAAAGTATGCAGAATACTGATATGAAGGTAGAGTGGATTCCACTAGAGTGCCTTGCTCTCTTGACTTGCCCAGCACACACACAGATCTGCATAATTGATCTCTCTCCATACTTCTATTTCCCTTGTTCTGTCTGAAAATCTTGTACACACATACAGCCGCTTTATGAATTAAAATAAGGAAAAGACAGTGTGATTTCTCTGAGCTGAGCATGCAAATTGCATTTTGAACATAAAACACCTGCTCTCTTTTAATCTTTTCTCACACAGACATTTAACGTTCCCCAACACACACACACACACACACACATATCGAGAGAGAGAGAGAGATCTGACCAGCATTACTCAATAAAGTGGGAGACATGGCAAGAAGGAAGGAGCCAGAGTGCAAAAAAGTAAGGAGTATGGTTAAGGTAAGGATGAAGAAAAGAGTTATGGAGAAATGGAAAATGGAAGGGAGTAAAGAATCAGGGACATGAATCAGAAAAATGTTTAAAGTTTTATCTGCTTGTTATCTAGAACCACTCTGAATATGCTGTTTGTATGTGTATGTGTGTGCAATCTGCTGCTTTGTGTTCCTCTTTCCTGCTGCACTTCTGGTTCATTCCCTGGAGAGCACAGAAAGCGAGGAAATGATCTCCTCCTTCAATATGGATCTCTTCTACCTTTTTTTCCCACTATTTCATCATTCCTTTTCCACTTCTCTTCCTGCCAGTCTGCTTTCCTTCACTGTGTCATTTGTGGTCCTTTTTTTAAATTGGTTTTTAAAAAGCATTCAAGAAATGATACTCTCTGATCCCTTTGTTATCTATTTAATGCATTATCATATTTAACTTGTAAAGCAAAACCTTTAAATTATTTTCAATCATTTTTCTTTTATTAATTATTTGAAAATATTACACATTGCAAAGATTTTACATTTTCTAAGTATAACCACTTTTCCCTGTCATCAGTGAGGCTGTGCTGTCACAGAGGTTTTTTAAATGTATATACTTTACATTTTATTTATTTATTTTTGGCAAAAAAGAAAGCAGTAGCAAATTAGAAGCAATAATTCAGCTTCATTATCAAAGTAGGCATTATACCTTTCAGTAATGCTGTTTCTAATAGTATATAGCCAATGCTAAGCTGTCACATTTCATTGCCTCCAAATAACTGATGTTGTTTGCAGCATGCCTTTTAACAATGAAGTCTTTGTATGGAACATTCATTTTAAACAAAGAAATCTGATCCAATACCTTATTTGTACATTTATTTTTAATAAGTAAGCCACATGGTATTGCATCACCAAATGCTTCTCCTTACGTCTGACTAGAATATGACCAATAAGTCTCTCTGACATATCTGCCGATATTGGTATCTGTACTGGTGTATATGTTTATCAACAGAGGTTTGAGGTAACTTAGAATAGTGTCACAATTAAATAATGTTTCTTCTGGAGAGCATTAATATGCTGCTGTTTCACCTGGAAAATGTCCCACTCAATACATAGTATACAATGTTTTGCAAATATCTAAAATATCACCTTTACCTCTGACCATGCAATCATGTACACAAGCCAGGCATCGGAAGGACCTTTCATTCCCATCTGACAGGCCACATGAACTAAAAAATACTAGAAAATGAAAAAAGCATATACCCCATCATCCTTGACCTGCCCTCTTTTGTCTGATTTTTTAAATACAGCAAGTGCCAGCTGTGGTTACCATATGCTACTCACTGGCTTGTCTCCCTGTGTTTCACTGGTGTGATGAATCACTTCCATATGGGGGGAGGAGGGTAGAGAGAGAGCTATAGTCAGAAAGACTGAGAAAATGCTACTGATGCTGAACAATCGTTGTATCTAGAACACTGCATCTTGTTATTACCAAAAAATATGCCCACCTGTGAATTGCCTGTCTGAGAGTGGCTCCAATGCCCTTCATTAAAACATGATGATTGGGATAGGCTAGATAACAGTATCCAACTGTCTGTGGAATGCACGCCATTGAATTTGGTCAGAAACACATTTTAATGAACACTACAATACATACATGTATTGTAGTCGGTGTATGATACACCAGCTTCGAATGTGACTTAGTGTGTCAGTTAAGTGTTTGGGGTGGAACACGTTTACTAAGTGCTAACCACATCTGTGCTCAAATCAGCCAAGATGCACTTCACCGCTCAGTGTGAACTACATGTACGAGCTGAAAAACCAGGTCATGTGAGAAACCAAACCATCCATTTGATTCGCAACAGTTCTGCCATTGTTGATTACGGTGTCATTCATACATGCGCTTTCTTTCACTCTTTCTCACATATGGTCAACCTTTTATCTTGAAGCAGAATATCTGAAGAGTGGTGAATGCACTGCGAGTTGAAAACTGATTCAATATTTCATCACTGCAGCTAGGCCAGCCATCAAAATTTACAACTTTTATTGTTGCCCTTTGTTGGTCCTTGACCACCACAAATGCCATGCAATGATGAGTGTGGGTGGGGTGTGAGATATGAAACTATACATAGAGTAACCGTTTTATCTTTCTGTTTAATCTAATCTTCTTTTACCGTTTGCATCCATTTTTTAATCCACTACACTGTATGTTAGAAATTATCTCCAAAACACACACACACACACACACTGTTTGTCTTTAGCCTGCAGATTCTAAAATAATTCAAATGCAGTCCAACTTGGAAATCACACAGCTAACACATCTTAAACCGATCCAGACAATTCCCAATGCGTTGTGACTTCTAAAGGTAAAAAAAAAAGAAAAAAAGATGGTTGGCGATGGCATTCTTGACGTTTTACCTCCTAAAATTATTGGATTTCTTTCAAAACTGTGGCTGGGCCCTCAGGGGGAAGTGCAGGCCTGCCCTTCTTCCTCTACATCCTTCTTTCTCCACCTCCCTTCCTCATCCTACATCATGTACAATATTCAAAATTAAGCCACTGAATCATTTAGCAAATGTTGGCCTTTAATTAAAAGCTACATATTGGAAACTTAGTTGCGTCCACCTGTGATAGAGTGAAAGTTTCCTTGATTCATTATGTATTTATTGTAGAATTGTTCAATACTACACTGGCTGCTCATGGAAAGCCCTGAGCACATGACGAGCCAATTAATTTGGGCATCCGTAGACAACACACACTTGGTAAATACAATCCATGTATTCTTTTCACTGAATACATGAGCAACAACAAGAGGAACATTTTATTGTTGCAGAATTGGAAAACAGATTAACTTTACTTATATTCAATGACCACTCAAATGCAATACATTGTGCAACGCTGGTATGGATCCTACTGAATGAAGGCATTTCAATAATGGGTGCATTATGAATCTTGAGATAAAACAAACACATCATTCTAATTTCCCAGTATGTATGTGTGCACACAAGTGTATGTAACTATAGGACTTCAGGTTTTATACACTATTCATGAGAGTCCAATAGACCGAGTACTGCAGCTGTATTCAATCTAGCTGGATTTAAATGGTTTCATGTGACCCTTTGGACCTTATCCAGCAGCACATTATACTGCTGCTGATGGTGACTGGCTGTGTAAATCAAAGGTGAGGTACTGTGCACCTTGCTACTGAAAAAGGTGACCCCACCTCGCCTGCTTTCCCACCAGCTCCCAACATGCAGGACATTGGCTAATTGATCGAAAACGAAACCAAACAAGACTGACCAGCTCTTTTGAGGTCTTCGGCCATGTGCTCAATATGAGAGGTAATTCAGCTATCAGATCAGAGGGAGAACAGGGAGCTGAGTTATGCGTGAGGCTTGTAGAGAGAGACAGACAAAGACAGAGGTAGCTGAAAAAAAAATATTGATCAAGCAAAGCTGTGCTTGCCTGTCGATACGGGCCTCTCTCCAGGGAGTGGAATGACACAAAATAGGGAGGCAATACTTATGCGGCTATGTGTACGTGTCTATGGGTCTGTGGGTCGCTTTGTGTGTGTGTGTGTGTGTGTGTGTGTGTGTGTGCACACGCAAAGGGGGTGTATGGACGTGAGCTTGTGTGCGTATTTGCACATTGGGGAGAGTCACACTGATGGGCTTTTAGATCGAAACACACTTAATGCCTTTGCAGGCTGCTCATGCGTGCTCCATCTGTGGCAAGTAGCAAAGATAGGCCAAAGTCTGTAAGCCATCTATTGGAAAGTCAAGCTCACCATAAAACAGAAAAATCATTGAGGGAAAGCAGAGGGATATGTCTTATTGAGTAACAGCAGTATGTTGTGATTTCCCATAAAGAAAAACAGAAAAATAAAACAACATAATATAATCCAATAATGATATATTTGACACATTCTCATACACATACGTATATGTAAATCAGTATGTGTATGAGAATGTGTCAATGCTTTGAAATTATATTATTCTAATGTGTTTGTAATGACTTGACCTGCTGGCAATTGGCTGCATGTGTGTTTAATCAAGCCCTAGATCATTGACTAGGTCCAACTAGAAAGTAGCCCACATGTCGGGTGACTCATCATGCCTGCCTCATTTTGTAGGAAAGTCAAAAAACATGGACTGAAATGTTTGCACCTTTGCACTCTAAGCACTTTGCTGATGCTTTCTCTGTTTGCACAGCATTGCAATGTATCAAACAAAAGTTTTTAATATCCAGACTCCGGTCTGAATTCCTTTTTTGTCCTTCCTTGCTGCACCATCATGTAAAAACATTCAACATTTTTTCATAGCATGGTTTTCAACTCACCTGGATTATAAGAGAGGTTCTCTGGCTAATCTTGAGTGAATGGAATGGATTAGGACAACAAAGCACCATACACATGGACAAGCACAACCCAAATAAATTATTTAACAGCATTGCTGCTGTAAGCACATTTCAAAGGCATGGGGTTAAAAATGTGCTTGTTTTTGTTTTTTTTCAGTCAGGATTGGCTACATTGGTTATGTGCGTGCGTGTGCGTGTGTGTGGTGGGGGTGTAGCATTAATGTTGATAGAGCATTTTATTTCACTGTATCATTCTTCTGCTAATTTCTATTTCCCTCCCACCTTTGGTTTTAAAAGTTATTAAAATGTTTTGGCAGATACATTCCAGCTGACTGGGTGGCCTAAACTACTCTATTTACAAAGAACAACCTCGTCACAAATAATACAGGAGGTGACAAGCACTAGGCTGGAGACAAGGGCGTGGGGATGAGGTTCCGACTTACTTCTAGATGGTCAGGCAAGAAAGGTTGGAAAACATAAGATAGATACATCTGTAGTGAGTGTAGTGACCTGTCAAGCAGAACAAATGCAGAGCTGGGTAATTAGCAACAAAATGATTCATGGAGATAGCTCGGATGCTCCAGCTGCATCTTCCTCAGCATCCCAAACAAAAATTTCAGCAAACAGATTTGCTGAAACGCATGTATTATCAATTTCACAGAGACGCACTTTCAGCTAGTCAGAATGGCTGCATTCAGAAGTGGGCCATCATCATTGGGATTATTAATGTTTCTTCTCTGCTCAAGGACACTTGTCTGCTTTGTTATGCTCATATGCCTGGCCTTAATCGATCCCTGGCCCTGCTCAGATGCACTGTGGTGTAGACGTATGTGTGTGTGTGTGTGTGTGTGTGTGTGTGTGTGAAGCTAATGTTACACTGAAGCTCATTTATAAAATCTGCACACAAACATTGCCTGTGGTGGAAAAGAACAAGAAATTGAGTACAAAAGCAAAACAAAAACAAAACAAGATTGTGAATGCGTTATGAAAATGGAATGTAGGCAGACAAGGAAGCAAACTGGATTGATGCTAGCCATCGTTCTTTTGTACATCATGCCATAAACACATATGCAGTTGCAATGTATGATGTGTGCTGGTCAGCATATATACCATTAGATTTATCACCTATATTGATTTTTGGCATGAAAAGAGCAATAAATAAAAAATGTTTTTTTCCTAGTCATACTGAAGCCTTTATATCTAAATACAAAGTGAATTCAAAAACAACATATTTGCATTTGTTGTGCTTTCTTATCTTATTAAGCTATGTTTAAGTCACACACCTGAAACACTTGGTTATGGGTAGAGAAAGATTGCCGTCGGGACTAAAAGAAACAAATGTTTATTGATGGTAGATGGGATGTATACCCAGTATCCGAGGCTTATGTTAAAGATCCTCTGTGACCTATCAACTAAACCATTATTTTTCACTGTTCACACACACTAGCTCCAGCTTTTGCAGCTTTATGCATGTCTGGGGTGGCTGTGGCTCAGGAGGTAGAGTGGGTCATCCATTAAACACAGGGTTGGCGCTTTGATCCCGCTTCCTCCTGTGCACATGTCAAAGCGTCCTTGGACAAGATACCTACACTTTTCAATAACTGAAAAACTAATCTGTAATTAAGAAGTTGCTAATGAATTGGTGATATGGATAATAGGAATAAAGATTATAAGAATTTTGCAGGTGAATTGATACGCCTAACAGTTGGGTACTACAATTAAAAAAGAAGATTTTTACTTTTATTGCACCTCTTATGGTAAAAAAAGACACAAGGGGGAAATTAATGCATTGATCTATGTTTTATATGATATAGCCGTGGGGCTGCTGAATGAGTACATTATTGATCTAGATTTCTTAAGAAAGCATCAAATACAATCAAATGTCATTAATGGTATCCTACAAAGTCAGAGTCACTGCCTATGAGAAACTGAACTTCAGTGATACAGAAATACAATGAGACAAATACAAACCTTCCCTTGTGTCATATCGTTATGGGAGTTAAAAAGAAGGCTGACTTGTTCATACATTCCAACTGTAAAAGTCAAACTTTCCCTCGACAGCTAAGGAAGCGGGTGCTTTGAAAAGAGTGCCATCTCTCTCTCTCTCTTATGCTCTCTTTCTCTTGTTTGCTCTAATCTGTGCTGGGCCCAAACCCATGTCAACCGTCTGAGTACAGAAATCAAAGACATTGTAATGAAGTGACAATGTTGAGACACTCCCAACATAACACATCCCTGTATAGTAACTGCATCAAACACACGCAGGCACACACTAGCACATACACCGTGTCGAGCTCCAACAGTGGAGCACGTACACTGAAGGTTAGGTTGTAATGCAGTTCTGTTCTGTTCTGTTGCAGTAGTAAATTAAAAAAAGAGACTTTACTTCTTGTGAGACTAAATATCAATGAGATATCTCGCTGGACACATTGCAATAACCACAAGATGATATCAAATGCCATGCAGGGCTTTAACAAAAGGGCTTTGGGGATAAGTGAGAGGCAAGAAAAACAACAAAAAACTGCTTGAATCTATGCAGTGAAATGCATCTCAATGTAAATGAATTCTTTAGGGAAAAGGAATGAGGGATATATATACAGTATTTATCGCCATCTTTGGCCGCCATCATTTTTCACCTCACTAGCCACCTGATTCAGGTGTCCATTAACTTTAAACTGGTCACAAGATTTCCGCTTGGGGAATTCCATTACTGATCTAGGGGCAGAGGAGAGGCTTTGTGAGAGTAGTTTTAGTCCAACAGAGTACAACATATAACAGCCAATATTCAGGAGGGAGTCAGTTTGCACTACACTGATGCTGCTGGTTTTTATGAATATAAGCACACACAAACACAATAAATGTACTTCTTTCTTCACATTCACATAGACACACTTACTCAGAATAAAAGACTGACACGGACGAGAACTCTTCTGGTTTCACATTCTCCTTTTTTCACCGTTCTTGTGTGGTCATTCGTGTACTGCTGCTGTGACAGGCCAATTTCATTAGAGTTCAATTAATGGACACGTGACATGAAGTACACATTTCCATTCTGAGTAAATTACGAACAATTGGAGATTTAGCACAGAAAATTTGCTGGCGATTTAAGCATCACATTATTGCATCACAGTGTATGTTTTAACTATGTATATGTTCCCATTCACATGCCTTTATGTGATTTCACTCAAACTTACGTGCAGCTGCGTAATTACTGCCAGTTAAAGTAAAGGACAGTACTGCTACTACTCCTCTTGAAAAATCATTCATGCCATTGATTTCCCTTTGTAAAAGAGGTAGGAGGAGGGGAAAATATCTGAGGAGTTACAGTAAATATTGGCTTCAGATGAAGTGCATGTTTTCAAAACCCATTTTAAGCTTCTAGATAACACACAATCAATTGTTATTTCCGGGGAAAGTACAAATAGAGGATTCTTGCTCAAGGACACTGTTAAGACTTCATGGATATGCAGTGCCTGTTGATTACATATTTCAACAAGAACCTAAATCCATATTAGTTTGTCCAAATCGATCAGTACTTTGGTGTTTGGATTTATTTCCCTCCAAAATCCAGAGAAAAGTTGAATTTGAATCGCTGATCTAATCTGACTTTTGTTATACCATATGTTTAGCAAATTACCATGCCTTGTCGTTATTTTTATCACATTTGTTTGGTGATGCAATTACCATAGAACCAGAAGTAAAGCAAGACATTTGTCAGACTTTACTATCTCTACACTGCCTCCCAAGTATGAGCATATTGCTTTATGGCACAAGAAAAGGCGGTGTTGCGGTTCTTGTATCACAAACAAAGCAAAGATTTATAGAATCTACAAATGGGGGAAAGAGTAAAAGGCTGATTGACAAAGTTTTTCCTGAAAAACCAAAATTGTTTTTGATGACCATACAATTGTCTATAAAAAAACTGATCAGAAATGAAAAAATGTGATCTATAGATCTATAAATATCGACAGAATCTGCCTGAGAGGGTAGTGCGGTTTTCCAATAACCCCAGGGTTGGTGGTTTGATCCCAGCTCCTCCTGTTGACATGTCAAAGTGTCCCTGGGCAAGACACTGAACCCCGAGTTGCCCCCGGTGGAGGCCAGCATGGCAACCGTGTCCCCATCGGTGTGTGAATGTGTCTCCCTAAATGTGTGTTTGTCTGCCCTGTGATTGACTGGCGACCAGTCCAGGTCCAGGGTGTTCCCCCACCTCTTGCCCAATATTAGCTGGCTCCAGCCCCGCGACCCTTCGAGATAAGCGGTATGGATAGTGAATGAATGGACAGAATCTGAGGGTTGCTGCACACTTTGTGCTTTGATGAAATAAATGTATATCATTATGCTTTGTTGAAATTGAACTCTGAATGAAGACTCATTGAAAGTCTGGCTTGAAAAGACTTGAAAAATCACAATTCATTTAACACCGTAGACCTAATGTTTACATTTCTCATGCTGCAAATGCTTAAGCCCCATTACCAGTAACATGGGATTCCCTCAGCCTATAGGGAGCAGCAGTGGAAAAGAGAGTATTGGTTGTTGTACAGGGAATAGAGGGCAGGGAGCTAAAGGAGTTGAAGAAGAGGACAGGATGGAGATGCAAGACAAGGTGAAGAGGAGACTGTGAGCTCAACTTATTGACAGCTCAACCCCTACAGGGGGTAAATACAGTAAAAATGCGTGTTTGTATGCGTGCACGTGTGCATGCAAGTGTGTGCGTGTGTATGTATGTGTCAGTCCTGATGATTTACCATGTCAACTTGAGTAAAGGTCTCTCTCCCTGCTGATGCCCGGAGGAAACATTGGTATTCTCAGCAGAGTTTCTTGTGTGTTTCTAGGCGTTTGTCTGTGTGTTCAGTTTCAGTTTGTCTGGAAGAGGGCGATCAAGCATGAGAGAGAGAGAGAGAGAGAATGAGACAGAGAGAGAGATTTTATGAATTGTACCTTTATCTTTTTAATCTCATTATTACCTGACACTCTGGCAATATTGTCTTTGTTACATTCATGCCAATAAAGGATATTGAATTGAATTGAATTGAACTGAATTGAGAGAGAGAGAGAGAGAGAGAGAGAGAGAGAGAATGTGACATTGCAGTATTTCATCCCACCGAAACTGGTGTGGACAGTACTATCCAATATTTAATGTATTCTGGGAGTGCAGTCATCCCTGAGGCATCGGCTATTATTTCAGATGGTCAGCACTGCCAATGAGAAATTCTGCTTCTTCTTGTATTGCAGCTGTCATTCATGCTAGTAAAGTTGATAAGATGAGCTTCTTCTCTGGTCTAACACTTACACGTACTGTGGCAACAAAAATAGGGCATGTTCAAAGGCTTACTGTGAGAACTGCACAGTCATTCCTAATGTTCTGCCTATCTTACTTAAATATCAAAAATAGGTCATTATTCATTACATATCCAGCAAGGTCCTTGAAATACTCCCTGCGATTTTGGTGCTAGTGTAGAGGTGATCGATGGTATGTTCTCTCTGCAAAATGGATGTTTACCACAATGTGGAAACATCAGCATTTTGGTATAATTAAAGTGGAGGAGAATGAATGTTATGAGAAAGAAGAAGTAAACCTTTAAGATATTTAAGATATTTAACATACCGTGTTTCCTTAAAATAAACCGGTAGTCAAGTAAATGCCAGATATCCTGTAACTGCCATTGGTGTGGTCGAAACGAACAATTAAAGGCCAGCCTCCCATATAGGCCGGGGAAAAAAAACAAGGCTGGATAAACTCCTGGTGTCTGTCATATTATGTGCATGCCAACTAACATAGTATATTTCCTTAATTATCTCAACAACATAATCACGCTATTTACAACACTGTCCTTCTGGATTACTCATCTAAAGTGTTATTGTCCGATTTCAGGCATGTGTTTACGGCTCAGACTTGTCTATGTTGTAGTAGCTTACAAGCGGCACAAGATGGCAGCAGCTACACCCTATGGGTGTATGTTTTCATGCAAATGTTACACAATAAAACCCTTGTTATGAAATGAAGGGTAAGTGTTAGGGTTTCTGTACACTGCAACGCTAGAAGCCTTTTAACTTGAAACTGATATGGGAAGTGTTGAGTAACCGTGTGATGCAGTAACTTTAACAGGGCAAATGGGAGCGGATCAAAACAAGGCTTTTTTATTTTAAAATATGACCAATTATATTCATCAAACAAAGGGAATTAGAAGCAAAGGCCTGCCTGTAATACAAGCCTGTTTCAGATAAAGGCCTGGTACCTTCTGCATTTCAGGTAAATAAAGTCCCTCTCTGAGGAAATACGGTATCCATCCCATTTGAGTCTGAACAAGTCAGAAAATGACTTGAAATAGATAAAAAATTATGGAAAGCCTTTTAGCGCTGGACTGTGACTGGAATCTGTGTCATTACTAACACTGCGGTAGCATTCAAAATGCATCACATACACACAAAATACATCTCTCCAAGTCATGTTTATGTCAGTTTGATTGCAGAAGGTGTGTATGGTATTTGCAAGTGCATTTGCACCACTGAATTCAATCAGGTCCAGAATATTGACACTAGTCAGATGAGCGAAGCTGCTATTTACAAAGCGTCAACAATGGAATTGACTAATATAAAATGTGTGAACTGAGCGCCTGTGAGAAATAATTGCTTTCCCCTGTTTTCACCCTTTTTTGTATTTTGATTCTCTTGCTCAAGTCCACATGCACACACACACATACACACAAACACACACACACACACACACACACACACACACAAATATGCCTCCCAACTCTCTTTTTCTTGTTCTAGCATAGAGTGAAAGGCCTTTGATAATGTTTGCAAGTGGCTGGAGTGGTCTCGAAGCAATTACAAAGCCCCATTAATTGTTCTTTAATGCACAACATTAAAGCTAATCTGATCTTTAATTAAAACCAAGCCAAGGAGTAAAAAATCTGCACTAGTTCAACACAAAACAATACAAAAAAAAAACCTAATCAAGACCAAAAGAAAGTTTCTTTGGTATTTTTAACCAAAGAAACAGGCAGATGTGTGGCTTACCTGCCAAAGCTACCAGGCTCATAGACAAATACACACTGGGGAAAAGAGATGAGGAACAGAATGTAATTAAAGGACTTTTAGGGTTTTTAAACTGTAAAGTGTGAAATAACTGCAATCAAAGCTAAACAGATCATGTAAATGCTAACTATTACTGCTATTGTGGGTGTGATATCTTCACCTTGCTTTGTCATCTACACAGCACATGTACTGTATGGAACACTGGAACACTGATTGAAAATTTCAATTCAAAAGCACTATTTCCACCCAAGCCCATGTGTTGAGCCAAGCTATTACTTTTACCCTCACCCTTTCGCCCTCAGCACCACAGGCCACACAATATGGCCAGCCACCCTCAACCAATCCCCTTCAAGCACTTGACATGGTGACTTCTAGTCACCAAGTCCAATGGGCTTAGCCCTCTTTTGGGGGAGCCAAAAAAAAAGCCCAAAAACTATTTCATTGCTTACTAGCCCTCTCGGCTTTTCATTCATCCTCTCATTTCTCTGCCATGCTTTCACTTGCAGCGTCTGCAAATGGGAAGATAGCTGCAACCTCCCCGGTCACCCTCCATCTCATTTCTGGAGCAGCCCACAACTGAGAAGTAGAGGGTTCTTGTGTGTGTGTATTTATGGGCATAAAAAAGAGCAAGCCAAGTAATTATTCAGGATTCACACTGCGTTTCTGGACTAATGAGGTGGCGGTTAATTGCTAGGTCTGGACAGCAGCTCTGTGGGGCCGGCTGGCAAGCAGTGCAGAAAGAAGATGGGAGCCCCAGAAGAGGTGGGAGGATTGAAACAACAAAAAGGAGAATGGCGTTGCAGAGAATATGAGCCAAAAAAAGCTAGTGAGACACCTTCCATGAGTTGGCTGTTATGCGTGACCATGCTTGTCTTTCTCTCAGGCGGTTTCTTGGGTGAAAACAGTTGATTTCCCTTACTGGATCAGGGGAAGAGGTTTTTTTTCTCTCTCTGAGAGGTTTGCGGCTCTGCTTAGTCATTCCTCCTGAGTTTGGGCTGAGTGGTTTCAGGTGGTGATGAGAATCCGAGAGGGCTAAAGCCTCCCATTAAGTCTGTCATGATCCACGCTGTGTTGAGCACTGAGTCCATGTTGAAGCTCGTATGACCTTCATCACAACAAGCGGCCTCACAATCGATGTTAAGCCTAAACCAAGTGCATTACACACACAGTGAGGCTGGATTCATGAGGCTATTTTGATTTACTTTTCTCTGCTTTTTTTTGTGCTGCACTTCAAGCAATGTACCAAACAAATGATCACCCTTGGAGTCGCTGGAGAGGATGAGTGCAAATGCATTTCAGTAATCAGGTTTCATTAAAGTTTGGCGAGGAGAGATTGCAAGAAGGGCTAGGCGTGACCAATGCCTGTTGAAACCTATCAAGCTTATCAAGCATTAACAGTAGGTTAGCAAAAGCAAGGAGTACAACACTTAGTGAGTTGCATGTAGTCCTTTGGTCAATTCACAAAGTCGTATGGCCCTCACATGGCATAAATAAAGGAGTCAAGAAAGAAAGAGCTACAGTAAATGCACACTCAAACAACGATGTCTGTTTTTCTAATGTTTTGTCAATTTTCACAGACATAAAGGGCCCTGCTGAGACCAACATAATGCAACATAATGTTCCAAATAAACTACAGTGGATTAGATAGATTACTATAACATAATAATAATAATATAATTTACATGTATTTGTATATTTGTTACATGAATATAGAGTAAATATAAAGCAATGAAAGAGAGAGCATTGCTGTGTACTGAATTTTACTGTTTTGAAATACAATACAGCTGTTTCAAACATTTTTCAAATTACTCTACAAATACAAATACATATTACTTAGCTTAGTACTTACTTAGTACTTACTTACTGTAGCCTGAGAAGTTTTTCATTGAGAGTAACCTACTTTCCTTTTCCTGTCATGATTTCAATGTGCAGCAGCCTCAGGAAGCCAGTTGGTAACAGACAGGTTACCGCAAGGTCAAGTGTGATGAAAGTAAAAAAATACAGTTGTTTTAAATTTTTTTTCGAAATGTTGTCTTGTATAAAAAGACCCAATATGAACACCGTAAAAGGACTACTTGATTACTAGAAGCGATCTTTTTTAAAACAGCTTTTGTATTGGAATGATTCTCTCCCGAGATTTTTGATTGATCACTGGAAATGGTAGGAGAAAAAAAAAATGGAGATTAGGGATTAGGACAGGAGGCAGTGCTGCAAACACACTGGCACTCTACACTCAATTAGTATGCCTGACAGCACAATACACCGGCAGCTGGATCCATTGTATACATGCACGTGATGCGCTAACGCCCAGTAAATACATACAGTTAAACAAGAATTGCACAGACACAGTCCTTTCCTCCCAGCATCTCCCTCTCCGTCCCTCTGTGTCTTGTTTTCTCTCGGTTGCTCCCTCCCTCACATAAACAGCGAATGAGCGAGCAAGAGCGAAACAAAGCCCTCGTACTGCACGCACTTACCCAGCATCTCTGTCTGAGTTGGTTCCAGATGAATAAGGCAGAATACCAAGTGGCCCACTTATACGCTACACAGAGACAAATAGACCAGTCAATCACTGCAGGCTACTGCTGAATAGCAAATGTTCTCTGGGGTGTGTGTGTGTGTGTGTGTGTGCATGTATGAGTGCAAGAAAAGGGATATGATACATCTTTTTTTTTTTTATTTGTTGTGCCTTAAATGCATCTGTGTACATGAACATAGTGGTACAGTATGTGCAACAACCTCCAGTTCCAATTGAAAGTGATGTGTCTCTTTCAGTGGTACAGCACCAGATGTTTCTACTGTTAATGAGAACAGAAAAGAAGAGGCTGTTTTAGAAAAGGGATACATTTGATACAAAATACTAACGGAGAGTACCTGTGTTTAAATGTGGCTCAGTAGTCAGTAGACTCCGTGTGTGTGGAAAGTAGGATTGCCAAAGATCAATTCAATTTGTACCTGCTCCTTCATCCAAGCCTTGCTCCATGTATTAGCCACCCCCTATCTGCCTCTCTGAGTGCGGTGCGGTAGGCCTGTCCAATCAAACCGACCGACAGAAGGGGTCACTGCAGAGGTGCAAACAATGCTATTCAGGAACATGGGAGCTTCTTCGCTGGGACTGCAACCTCCGAATTACCTCAGATACACAAATATACTCACCCACCACAGTTTGAACGGTCGCACTGCTCAGCAGCATTGCTACACAGAAGCTACACATGTTTTCAGCAAGAGTGAGCAGCGAGAAGCTTCCCTTTATCCATGGGTGAAAGGCAACTGTGTTAACCCTGGGCTATGGTGATTCCTCGCAATATAAACTTTCTGCCAATCAGACTGCTGGGCTTCCTCAATGGTGTCTTTTCTTATCTGCCGTGTCAGGTGGATGCTCATAAATTAGCAATACCAGTAAAAGAAGAAGATTGCAGTTTGGTATGACTTGGTGATGGGACAGGAGGAAGAGTCAGGCAATTGGTTTCAATCTAGGGAGGGATGTGTGTGAGCTTTCAAAAATAAAATGTCCTGGACCAGGGAATTTAGGAGCTTGGAAAATATATAGTTCAACTTAAATCCCAATTTTGCACTCCAAGCAGCATACATTTTGTGACAAATACATTTTCAAAGTGTCCTATTTCATTTATATATATACTGCTCAAAAAAATTAAAGGAACACATTGAAAACACATCAGATCTCAATGGGAAAAAAATCATGCTAGATATCTGTACTTGTAATGTGCTTAAAAAGTGTTCCTTTAATTTTGTTTGAGCAGTGGTATATATAGCTCTGGAAAAAATTGAGACAACTCCAAATTTTCCAAAGTTCATTTTACTCAAACACATACCTATAAATAGTAAAACCAGAGAAATTATCATTTTGCCGTGGTCTCTTAATTTTTTCCAGATATATATATATATATATATATATATAAATTATATTGCAAAAACAAATTAAAACATTTTATGATATACCATTTACAAGAAACAACTGGATCGTGATCAGATCCATTCTTAACCATTAGTGGACGCCACCAAGCCAAGGCAAAAACCATTTGAAAATGAATAAAACAATACCAATACTGCCAAAAAAAACAAACATCGGATTTTTTTATGAGACAGGGGAGGGAAAGAACATTGAAGTGTGCTTTAAATAATCAGTGCAGCCCTAAGAATGGCCTCATCAACACCATTAACCAGAGCAGAAAACTCCCATTTTACTACCGGATTCTCAACATGTCACACTTTGATTTGTCCCCTACCCACCCATACGGTCACTAAAGTATGTTATTTTTCACAGAAACACACACACAACATAACCTTGGAGACATTCCAAAACTTCAAGGATTCTCCAATCTAATAAATTATTACATTAAGTGAGTTTGATTATTGAATAGCTTTTATTCTTGACAAAGTAGAGGGGCCTCTTTGAAAAAAAAAATTTCACAAAAGAAAATGTGACATTAAAACTCCATTTAAACATGCTAATGGAACTCTTTAGCAAGCAACTGCTTAAGGCCAACTGACTCATCCTCCGGTTCAACTATACAGGACTGGGTTTCAATAACTGTAAACATTGTGGTGGACCAGGAGGCGTGGTCAGCCACTCAGCCGTCGCATGGCAACGAGGGAGATGCCGATTAGGACAAGTGGTGGCAGGTGCGTACTTCCCAGTGGAGTACCTTCAACCAATGGGCACCTGGGAATGGACACACCTGCCTCAAATCAAGACGAGGAGAGAAACTCTTACCTAGTGGAGGTGGGACATATAAGGGGCGACCCTGCAGAGATCGAGGCAGAGAAGAGGCGGATAGAGAACGGAGAAAGAGAAGACTCGACCAACCTGAGAAAGTAACTAATTACCTGATTGTATGAGAAAGAAAGAAATAAAGCAAGTTGAAAACTTGAAACCCGGCCTGCTCGGCGTGAGTTCTTGGTTGAGGGAAGCCTCCCTCAACCTTCAAACTTTACAACATATTACTATTCAATAATATAATATTTGTATTTACTTTTTAAAATATACAGATATTGTTGAAAAATGAAACAGATCAAATGTGAAAAGAAAACTACTACTTTTAATTCCAGGTTTGATTTGTGTTTTCTGTAGCTCATGTGGGGAGGCTGGGAATTCATCTTTACCATATCACAGATAGCAAACATGACCGGCTGATGTCCACCAGGTAATGACAAGTCAATGGAGACAAATTGCTTATCTGATATGAAACCCCAGTGTTGAATAGTGCTGCACAACTGAACCGTTTCTCTCTGCGTGTGATGTGTACTCCATTCCGTGAATTTCCATTCAAAAATAATAACTGTAGTGTCAGTCATTTTGGCAATCTTTCCACCCAGAGAGAAATAAATGACTCCAGGCTTAAACTAAGGGCATCGTATTCGTATTCATTTTACTGGCCCTATTTCAGTCCTTTCTTTTGAGGACATGCAACACAGAAAAGTATATAATGTATGTATGTGGGCTACAGCAAGAAAATTACAATTAAACCCTCACAAAGCTATCCATTTCAGATATTTTGATGACAAATCAAGGGCACATGGCAGGGAAAAGAGGAAATCTATTTTACTCTGGAGTAAAGAGAGAGCGTAACCCTGCTGATAGGGCTGTGAGTTAACACTGAAAGTCTTCAGTAAAAGATATCCAGACTGGGTGAATCATTTTCATACTAAAATGCCACCCAAAGTAATAAATCCTACCTTAATTTTCAGAGCAGGCTGAAGGAAAATTCCCCAAAGGTAGGCATGTTTAGAAAAAGTTTCAAGGATGCAAGGCTGATTGTTTGGCCAGAAGTACGGAGACACAAATTGAAGAAAGAGACGACAATGAAGAGAAGGAGCCAAAAGTTAATCTCGGGGTGGGGGGAGGCTCTCAAGGTGAAGAGACGAAATGTTTTTTTTCTATGTTCCAAGTTGGCAGAAATGCAGACAGAAGGGCTGAGGCTACTGTGAAGAAGAACACGCTGCAACAGAAAACAGCTATAGCAATGCATGCACACTGTGAAAAACACATTTGGAAAAAATATATACTCTATGTACCTAATAATTGGACTTACAGTTTGAACTCAATGTGACGGCTTTAGGCCCTTGCAGTCTCATTTTGAAATTGGCCACATTGACATGGAAAATAAGTGTTCCATAAACGTGCCATCAGTTAGCAAGTTAGAGGTGCTGGCTGTTCTCTTAGATATTGTGAATGCGTTGTACTGTATGGCAACCCTGCACCAAGAAAACATTGCACATGTTGCAAAAGACAAACAGTTGGAGGGAGTGAACTTCAAACAGCAGCCAGTGAATCCATAGTATACTGTATGTTCAGAAGCAAAAATAATACCTCTCATATGTTTTCAGATTTTCTGACAGCTTGAAATGATTCAGAACTGACTGCTAAACAAGACTGCCTGTAGAGCAGACTGATAGTTGTTCTACTTTTTGTCTGCGGTTATATAATATCTTTGCTCATGGCTGCTGGTGAGGTCCGTTCCTTCACTCTACACACTCTCACAAAACAGACACACATCTACTAGGTCTTTCCACGGAACACATGTTGGTATGCTCCCTGGTGCCACACATTTCTACCTGTCATCTTAGAAAACCACTAACGCTCCCTACAGGCAGCAACTCCAATGCAGGATTTCACATCCCTCTCCCCTCCTCTCCCCAGCATTTGCTCTCGAGAAGCGGGGGATCTCTCTGCTTATCTCTACGCTTATCTCGGCGTAGCTGTCATGCCGACAGAGCAGTTATTATCACCTTCTCCTTGCTTGAGTTTTCCAAGAGCCAAAGGGGCACATTGCTAATCATCACCTTGCCTCATCTTCTGTCTAGCTAACATGGCAGCCAACATTACAACGGTAACAACGCACAACATTCAAAGATAAACTCCATCACACATGAAACACAAGATGGTTTCAAAAAACACTGAAAAGAAGGTTAGGGCGACACTTAATTCAGCACCCCACCACTTGATAAGCAAACAAAGACTTGTGCAAACAAGTTAATTAGCCTGTCACTCTGCCTCTGCCCCTGTTTAAATCAAGCCTGTGAGGAGTTTTGAATGCTAATCGTACATAAGATCTATGTTACCAAGCTACACACCTTAAATAAATATAAATAAATAAATATAATATATAGTATATTTATACATTCTTTTATAAGTTTTTGATTTATGCAAAACATTTTTCCTAATGAGGTGAGTGCAACAACATGAGCTACATCACTCCAGTGGTAGCAAAATTCCACTTAAGTTGACCTAATGAAAGACAGTGCGTTGATCAAACCTCACAGTCCGATTTCTTGTGGTAGCATAGGTTTTGCAGTATATTTAAGTAAGAGCTCCCTAACAAAAAGTCAGAATGTTTGCTTTTCTTTTTACGAGGTAATAATTTCAATGCAGCTAGCTCACCGCCATGCAATATCTATGCAAATATGAACAACGAAGCTTCAACACTGGGCAGAAACAGCATTAGCCACAATCATATTACAATAAATACATACTGTCATGCCAGGAAAGAAACACTTAATACCAATCAAATAAACAACACACGTGTGATAAATCTATTTCGCCCTCTCTCTGTACCTTTCTTCTTAAACTCCCTTGCTGCCAGCCACCCAGCAGGTGACCACATGGCAGGGACATCACTGTTTCTCCTCACAGCTATTAGCAGTGCCTCAGAAGGCGGGGAGTCAATCTCACAGTGAATTATTAATAACGTGTGAGTAATAGAACATTAGAAGAGGAGTGAATGTTGAGTGTAGCGCAATCTGTGTGCCCCTGCTGAAGTGACATAATGAGGCCTTGTCAACTAATATTTGGATTTTGATATTTTACTTGTTGGCAGTAATATGTTAACAAGTCTTACGGTTTAAGCGATGATTTGTGAGGCTCTAATGTAATGCTATTAAAGCAAGACGAGATATTTATGTGTGTAAAAAAACAACCCTCTTATCAGCTTCAGTGACAAATTAAGGCTATAGAAGAATGAAGTATCCAATTTCCAACAATTGAGAACCTGGAGTTTCACACAAATGGTCTCCTAAAGAGCTGTATATGAGTGCACTGGGAGAAAGCTCGACCACTGATAGCTGCCCAACCAGCAAGAATAAAGATACATTTTTACCTTTAAAGAAGGAACAGTAGAATGTCTTTGCCACTTAAACAGTAGATTTGCAAAGTTGCCTGTGCAGCCTTAGCCTAATAACTCTAAGTCCAAGCACCAGCTGTCCACCTACACCACAAACTCCAGCCATACACACGCAGACCATGGCAGTCACTAAAAAATTTTCACTTACGATCATTGCAAAATGAACCTCCATAGGACGTCATGGTGCAGTCGCAGGTGAAGCCCTCCCACTGTTGGAGACAGACCCCCTGATGGTAGCAGGATTCCTCCGTACAGGTGGTACTGGGTCCTGAGGGCATAACCAAAGATGTAGTTCAATCTTTCTAATGAAGCACATTTATTATAGTATTTATAGGATTTTCAGCTGACCCAAAAACAAAACCATCGGGCAGATCTGCTGGCAGTCTACTTCCCTTTGCAATGACAGCTGGGGATATTTAGAAAAATATGATATTTACGTTCAAGCACCCACTGTAAACTCAAAGGTGTTCTACTACTAGTGTTCTCAATCCCACATAGGGTCAACACCTTCAGTAGCCTTCCACTCAACATGGTGTTGAGTGATTGGTGAAAAGTGATTGGTGAAAAGAGAAGCAACATAAATTAGGAGTTGGTGAGCCAAACTAATTCTAAAAAAGTAAAGAATTTATGCAAAACTTACAGTGGTACTGTACATTTGTCTGGTGTCGAGACTCAAAAGGGAATCTTGTGCTGCTCCATTACTGGTAATGTGTATGTAGGCAACTTCATAAGCTGATATATCAAGGCTCTTTTAAATCTGAGTTAAAGGATAGATTCACAGTTTTTCATGTCTGTCTTAAAACAATTAGTCATGTGCCTGTGTCTACATTGAAACGGGTATTTCTTGGTATCTAATCATCATGCTAATCATCAAATCTCATATTTTATTTGTGTTAAAAAAACAGTGATTGCAACCAAATGCAGCATGCTCATTGTCAGACTAAGTGATTTGATTAATATTGCTTAGGAATTTATTCAGATTAAAATTGACATTAATTCAAGGTTAAAACCTGGTGTAATTGCCAGACTAAGGGCACAATCGCAAATTAGCTGTGGTGAAGTCAGCTTCTGTTTAGCATCTCCAGTATATATATGTGTGTGTGTGTGTGTGTGTTTGCATGTGTTTTGGAGGAGTGGTGGGGATGCTCTCTCCTGTTGTTCCCTCCCTCTGTCATGGATGGCTGAAGACATTTAAATTGTCAATTAGAAACTCCACCATTGTAATTTCTCAGTGGAATTCCAGCCACTTATTAACATAGGCAATGTGACAGACTGCTTTGAGAACTCATATTTCTACTTCACATTATACGTACTACTAACCCAACAGGCATTGTCATATGAACATACATGGCATGGAAAATAATTTACCGAGCGTGTACCTTTGTTGGCTCTGTTTTATTAGAAGCTAATACGACTGATAGAAATGAATGAAGATCATCATTAGTTTTCTTCCCAACAAACCCTGATTTCATTTAATTGTTCTCAAAATGAGATGGGAAAAAGCTGAATGATAGATATAAGATTATGATGCAGATCAAGTTGTAGGCAAGGGAATGGTACCAAAAATAAATATGTGTGGTGGTTGTCGTGTTGCCGTTGGTGGGGATTCTCATTAAAATCCCAATTAAACACAAACATTTCCAAAGACCCATGGTTCAGTGCCAGAGTAATTTGTTTCCGCATAGATAAACAGACATCTCACTGTGCCATTTACAAATGGTCCAATTAAAAAAGACCCCCCCAAACCTGCAGAAAATAAATAATAAACCATAGACCCCTGAGAGCTTTTACTTTCTCCTCCAAAACATCCACTTAAATTCACACTGTCATTTCCTTTCTATCAGCTTGTTCTGTTCCTAACCACGCCCCATTAATTACTCACTAATAAAAGGTTCCCTTTGACGAGCTAATTAAGCATATTGTCATTATTAATAACCAAGTCATGTAATCGCTTCCTCACTTGTCCTCCATTGATCGATCGGCCAAACACTACCTTTGCATGGCTGCCTGAGAACCCCGTTATTAGGTGCCTTGCATTTGTTGGAGCATTAAACTCCATCTGCAGTGTTTGCTCCAAATGTTGAGGAAAATCCTGAAATATAGGATAGCCAATAAGCCTAACATCACTGTAAAAACAAGTAAAATACACATCTCCACTCCCTCACTGCTGTCACCCGTGTCTTCATCTAACAGCTGGGTTACAACTGAAACGTCTGCACATGTATTAGTAGCATAGAGTACAGTAGGTACATTAGAGTACAGAGTGCTCAACTGGCTCTGCACAATGAAATACATTTTCAATGGAGGTTAACATTTTTAACGTTTTTTCCAAAGTGGTATTTGTGACAAAATCTTTGCGGATTTTATCTTTTATTGCATTTGGAAAGCAATTCAAACTCTGCTGCTTGTGCTTCTACTGCTACAAAAAATCATGCTACTGTGTGTTATTCTATCCATAAAGATGTTTGTTTGCTTTTTCAAAATTTTTTGCCCTTGTTTCCTTGTGCCTCCCCTCTTGAGCCACAGTGAGTCAGCAACACGTATTTATATGTACGTGCACTTCAACTCTCAGTCTCAGTCTCCTTCCCTTTTCCTTGTCCTGTTGTTTGATGTTGTGATCCACTAAGTCAGTAGAGAAGTACAAGAGCAAGCTCAATGTTCTACCCTTTGTTTGGCCTTAGGCCTAGAGAGACTGGACCAGCAGCCACCTCTGACCAGTCTGTTTCCCCAGTCCACAAGCTAACAATGACCTCAGAACCAAGTCAGTCAACACTTTGGCAGAGATCCATACCCAGGACAACACTGTATTTTGGAAAAGCCACCTTGATTACTATTGCTTTTGTAACTAATGTTACAAACACTAGAAAACTATCAACTATAAAAGTTGTAATTTAACTGATTTAATGTCAGCGTTTGGTTTCTCTGGCACATGGTAAGATATAATTTCCTGAATTAGACTGTAGTAGATTAGATAAGTAGCCAAGATTGTTTTTGATATATTCCTGTAATATCAACAAGGCAATACAAGGATTTGCAACAACCACAAGGCAAGGTATACTATTATTTGTAAAAAAGGTCCACCCTTCCAAAACTGGTCAATTACAACTGCTCAGCTCTCTGGCACATCCAATCATTAACTAGTGTTAGCATCCATTTCAGGTGGCTGCGGGAGTCAATAGGATAGCTTAATGCAGTTTTAAACCTTGTTTGGAGCAAAGTAATTGTGGTGTATAACTGTAGGCAGGTAATAAGGCTGGCTGGCACAAGTAGCAGCGTTAGGGATCAGGAAAAATAAAATAAAAAGAAGCTGGCCAGTGCAGCCCTCAGGGAAATCAAGCCTGTGCTCTCCGACACTTAGCATGCCATTGAGACGTGGTGGCAAGCGGGTTAAGGGTGGAGTATGTGGAAGAGAAAAATGCTATAATCAAAATCCACTGTTCTACTCAGGATTAACTATCTGACACAGGAGCCATGCAGCCTGAGATGTGGTGGCCAACCATGCAGAGGTAAAAACACAACAAATGCAAGACTGATGGCGCAAAAGCCAATGAGGGTGGGGTATCACTGAGATTAGCCACACTGACAATAACATTAGAGGAGAGAGATATCTCCCTCATGCATTTTATGTGGCAATAGAGAGTATATACAGAGGACAGGGGCATAGACTGTAAAGACTGCCCAGACCTGTGAGGATTTGGTCAGGTTACTCGTACATATCAGGCCATAACAGTCACATACGAATGCACTGAATGACTGTACTTGTGTGTCTTTGCTCTGCTCTGTGCAAGTGGCATGCCATGGAGGGAAACCCATTTTATGGTTGAAAATGAAAATAGGAAAGGGTACAGTGGCTATTTAAAGCAGAGAACCAAGATGGTGTGTACAAAAAGTCACTGTGTACTATGAGATCTTTGTCAAAACAAACTGAAAAGAAAGTGTGTACCTTTTAAAGAATTAACACATTATCAGTATCTGTAACATTAAGCAGTGAAATACTGCAGAAAACATGCTCTCCTTTAATTATCTTCTCAATCATCTTCTCAAACTGAGCTATCCTTGATGAGAAATTGTTGAAAAGTTGCCATTGTCTGTGAGAATGTCTTGCTACTGATAACAAGAACACTGGGCTATCCTCTGGATAATAACAAGAACACTGGAAATCAATGTCACTTGATTTTCCCTGTTGATTCACAGGAGAGATCATTGTTATTTATCCTTATCTTTGAACATGCAATTGATGCCATTAATAATTTTGGAAATAAAGCTTTAAAAAGTATTGCAATACTTTTTAAAGCTATATTTCCAAAATTATTAATGGCATCATGTACAACACACAATGGGAATTAAGAAAAGTACTGTTGCTTTTGAAATTACTTTGACTATTATTGTATGTCAGTGTCACGGACAGCTGTTTCCCCCACTCACCATCACAGCCTCGTTCCACCTGGCCCACCCTGTGGAGGGCATCTGCGATCAGGTCAGGGAGTCTCCCATTCAGATCCACGGAGGCCAGACAGCCCTGGTACCCGTCCCGGGATGCAATTAGCTTGGGCAGATTGCTGTACATGTTCTTTATCACGCCACCGATGTACAGCTCCCCTGCAAAAAACACACAAACAGAAGAAAGAAAGAAAGAAATTGAAATATTTTTCTCAGTCTACAATACATTCTGATACCTGGGCACACAGCATTCATCACTAACATAACACACTAAAATGTCGAAAAAACCTGTGACATTTTTATACAAATTACATTTTGTATAAATGCAAATATAGAGAAACGTATTCAGATAATAACCACTTTCCTTTAAGACTTCTTTAAAAAGAAACAACATTAATACACGTTTATACAACTCATGTTAGGGAGGTTAACATAAAAGTAACCCAATAGTAAGATAATGAGGAAAGGTAAGGAAGCAGAAAAAGGGTTTAAATATACGAAGTCTTTTATATATATTCCACCTCCCATCACTGCAATCCCAAGTATAATAAATCCTTTTTGTTGTTGCTGGTCGTGGTGATGTATTATAAATCACAAGGTTGGTCAGTCAATAAATATTTAAAATACTCTACTGTAAATGGACCATTGCTGGACATAGCTAAAAACATTGCAAAATTCTATTTGTTGTATCACTCAATGCAGTATAATCGTCTTAGAAATGGATTATGGATGCGTGGATACATCTGCCACAAACCCAATACAACAAATATTGAATATACCAAATATATATAGTTGATTAAAAACCTGTCTGTCCTATTTGACCACAACTGAAGCCTTAGCCCAGACAGCTCTTTATTCTGTTACCTGCATCTCTAAACCTATTCATTAGCTGATTACTGATATTAACACAACAGACTGACATAAGATCCTTTCGCCGTCTTGCAACTCAATTTCTCACGAGATTTCACAGCGAGACTTTGTTTCTGGTTAAACAAAAAGGTCTGTCTTTGTAGGGATCCTTTCCATAATGTTAACAGACACTTGGAATAACAGTCTGAGCATGTCAGTGGCAAAAACAAGCACTTTTAGTGGATGTACCTTTCACAGGTGCAATTGCCCGCAAGGATTACGTTGCAGCCATTGCAGCTCATTCGCGAATGCTGGCGGAAGCGTTTTACTGGACCAATTCCGAAACTAATGGTAATTATTAGTAATTTCAACCCTAAAATTTATATAAAAAAATACAATAAAATAGGGCCCAGGTTTAAAAATACCTGAGTTTCCATTTAAAGGCAAAGTGAGCAAGTCTTTGACCGATGCTTGGGCTTACGGGGATCCTGTGAATCACCGATTGTGCCTTTAGAGTGTAATTTGTTGCTAATCCACTGTGAAGTTATGTGATACCTGATGCAGGTAGCACACACTAAACATTGCAGTAACCAAGATATTTTAAAGCAAAGCATTGTAGATGATGGGAGGTATGCTCCTGAGAGATGTTATGACGATTACATGATTCAAAGAAGTATCTTGCAGATGACATGAATACATAGATTGAACAGCATCAAGGTTTTACGCATTAGAAATAAAATTTGCTACTTAAGATTTTTTCAGTGAGCCTGTCCATGCTGTACTCTCCTGGGAGAAGAACAGAATATACACAGCAGCACTTTGTCATGATGGAAGCAGAATTTTCCTCAGCCGTGTGAAAAAGCTGAGTTTTGGGATATCTCAGCGCTCAAGTACAATTAAGGTCTCTTTACATTACAACATAAAAGGAATCCACATTCAAGCCTAATTATTTTCTCTATCTTTCTGTCTTTTCCTCTCTCAGTCTGCTGTTCTGTAAAATTGTGAAAGACATGCCAAGTAAAATTATGAAAAACACAAAGAGGTCTTTGATGTAGTGCACATGAATAAACACAGTTTGGAATGCTTCAGGCATTTCTCATCATCCAAACTCACATTTTACCCATTACCCATGAAGTACCCATAAATAGAGTATCCACTAAAACCTTTCATGCAGGGGCGAGATCTTGCTGCAAAGATAGGACCATCAGAAAACCTTCCTACTCAGATAAACAAAAACATTATATATTCACAGCTGAAAACCAGAACTTTCAACTTTAGCACTGTGGGAAGCAATGAGCCACTGGGTCAATTATATGCGGTCTTGTGTAATGGAAAGAGTCAATGATGTTTGCCAACTTCTCTCTAGAATTAATAGGTACTTGACAGTTTACATTTCCCAGTCAGGGCTCCCAGGCATTATAATCAATACAACAAATTCTTAAGCTGTCCGACTGAGTGATGAACTGAAATCGCGGTTGTAATGACCATTTAGCAAATATGAAATTATCAGTGTTGAGTTAATCCCAAAAGAACAAACTGTGCATTTCCTGCTGAAGTCAACAGCATGTTTGAGATTCCACTGGCTGTCTGCTGCATAAATGGAACAGACAAGAGGAGAGGGAGGGCTGCGCAAGATGTACTGTAAAAAACAGTCACGCAAGGTTTGTTTTCTTTCAGTGAAGTAAAGACTACAGAAGATGAGTAAATATGCAGCACACATACACACACCCACTTACAGAACTGGGCTCTCATTGTGTTTAGTTTGGAGCTGAATATTTTCATTTGAATTACAGATTTATTTGGGTAAACTTTTGACTTCATTCATTAGGGCCATGAACAGTTTGTTCTGCAGCATACATAACAGCTCATATGCCTTGTTTGTTACCGTGGCTGCAGTGTCACTGGGGATGTTTACTGTGGAGGTTCCAGTTCCGAACATCCGAAAGCTGCTAGCATCCAAGTTAGTATGTGAGGAATTCCCAACATCATGCCTATCACAGATCCAAGTGGTGCTACATGCATAAATTCATGCAGCTGAGTGACCCAATGCAAAACACAAACCATATTTGTACTGTAGAACAAGTTGATTTCACAAAGTGTTGAAGGGGCTGTGTGGAGTTTTCAGAGATTTGTTGTTTATAGTGACACCTTTGGCTGTTAAGATCATGGCAATCAGCATTGTTCCTTATTCTCGTGTTTGCACACAGTATGTGTAAGCAAGCATCCTGTGCATCAGCCAAAACAGTGATATGACATACGCACACTGAATGCGACCAACCAGCATCACGTTGACAGATGAGGTAAGTGAAGTTACGCTGTTATTATAGTTTGACTAATGTTATTTTGAGGTTGAATGTCATTGTCAGCAGCAAAGCTAAATTTGCTGAATGATAACGCTAACGGTTACTTAGTGAACTAGACGTTCATCACTGACATAATAGCTGGTTTAGACAACGATAATACTAAACTAACATCAGTTATAAACACAATAGAAGTGGGGTGACTAACGTTAGACTGGAGATAATACTCCAGTCATAAAGCACATAAAGTAAAGAACAGATGTTTTTGGCAACATAGTCTATGTATTCACTAATTTGTGCATCATTGTAGTTTACCTTGCTTTATATTGACAGCTTACCATTTTGTATTTCACCGTTACTGTCAATCAGCATTCCTCAAATATGGAAGGCATCACAATATAGCTACCCATTTTATACATTTTCATTTTCTTTAATTTCAGTATAAAAGTACAGAGGCCATGATACGGGGGGGGAGGAAGACCAGAAGCTGGTTCTGACACTAAAGAAGACAGACTCTGGGTTGCTCAGCTGGCTGCTGCCAGGAAAGCAGAGATGCAGGTTGATCAGTCAAAGATCTTTGGTTAAACAATATATAAACCCTGACCCCTTTAGCAACTATGTTGGCTACAAGAAATCACCATTTAGGTTAAATTAAAGGTATGAATTCAGAATTCAGAGAGAAGGTATTTATAATAAACAAAGTATGGTACTGTGAACCACACTCTCTGGACTTCTCTCTTTTCTTGCTCCCATTGTTGTTATTGCTCATGTAGCTGAGGTCATGTCCTTTATAGAGAGAGCGAGAGAGTGACACAGAGAGAGAGAGAGACAAAAGCAAGAATTATAACCTAGACAGACAAGTCCACCAGCAGATAAATTCATTACATGGGTACATCAGCAGAAATGTGTAAATTATAAGCATGGGTGGGGAAGTGAAGTCTGACCTGTAGCTGGAGAGAGGTAAGGCACTCTGGTGCGCGCACAACGTCAAAATCCCAACTGAATTCTTTACATAGAAATCAGTCCACAGGCTGCTATAGGCAACCGAGAAAGTCGGGAAAGGTCTCAATTTGTAAGTTACAGTCTGTCCACACACAAACAATATAAAGTGATTAATACTTAAAAATGTATTTAAAAAGTTACATAAAGTACCTTTAAGCACTTTACTTTTTTTTCTTATATACACGTCCACGTAGGTATGTGAAATGCTACTGGTCACATCTATAAGCTGCTATGTACCTATTACACAATGACGGTGTTAGTTAGGCATTTTACAAAAGCGAAGGGAAATTGCTTTGATCACACATCACTGTGATACAGTATAAGTCTGTTACTTGATCATTGGTGATCATTGGTATGGATAAGACTGATTACAATGTGCTACAAGATGTGTTTTTGACACTTATACAAGTTGATCTATGTCTTTTGGCGTACAGTTTTTGGGACTGTTCTAGAGTGGGCAGGTTAAAACAATGAATAACTATTTTCCTCCCAGACAGCAACTATGACCTGGTCTGGCTCTGCTGTCCCAGCAGTGATGAATGTTTGTGCTGCTGAAGAGCTCAGAGCGAGCCACAGCACGGGACCAATTACAGCCTCCCAGACATCGCCAGAGACCACAACGTTCACATCTCTACGGTTACCATAATGACCTCTCAGGGGCTGATTGGAGGAGTTGGGATGCTATGGTATGGGGCCCTGGAGAGCCTCTGATGGCACAATCTGGAAGAGCACACTGGCTTAACATTTACACTGGACAATCAGGTTTTTCAGAGGGTTTAAAGTGAAATATGTATCTCTGTGATGATGGTTTCATTTGTTTTTTCCGCAGTGTGAAAAGCTAACCTATCCGGTTTTGCTGATCTGTAAATTTGATCATCGAGTCATTGGAGAGATGGGTGGATGACCTCAGCATCCATGATGGCCATTCACAACATATTCTTTGATTTCTAGCAAACATGAGCAACGACTGAAAAACAGTAGTCATTTTCTTAGAGGGGCAATGTGTAAATCGCTTGGCTGTGTCATGTATTATTTGTTCAGAAAAACTAGACACTACCAGAGAAGAGAAAACCTCATAGCTCCAATTTCACTGTTTTCATTATCGCTGAGATATCTGTAAGGGGTATGAAATTCATAGGCGCAAGACCCATGACACCCAGTGTAACATCGAAATATGGTTTAATGTTGTACTTCAGCTTCTATGGAAAAATAATGGAGCTTTGGATTTTTCTATTGTGGAAAACTTTAGTATCTTTGGAGATATGGATATGTTTAAATCTAAGAGCAGTGTTAAGCTGTTCATTTTATTTTGTCAGTACACTACGTCAATTTAAGACTAGACCTGTTTTTCATCCCTACATGTAATTGGCTCCCAAGTGAAGTGATTGTATTTCCTATATCTAGCAATGCTGTCATATACGTACATTACCCATCATTAAGAGACGTTTGCCAGTACCTGGCCTCGTCAACAATAATCAGCTCCCCTTTGCCAATTCCCTGGTGAACACAAGGCCGACCATTAACTTTCATTAAATGTTCTATTAAGAACCTCTGCCTCTCTCTCAAATTCTCCCTGTCTCCTCTGTCTCTGTTGCTTGTGTTGCCTTGTTGTCATGCTGGCTCTAATTGACAAAGATTGAATGATTGCTAATGAGAAACACAAAAACACACACACACGCACACACACACTTGCTGTGGGCTGTGCAAATGAATAACTGTTAGGCAGTAGTGGTGTGTGTTATAGGCAGGGCTGGGACAATGGCAGCCAGCAGGAAGATTGTGTGATTGCTAATTACAGTGGCGTTCTGATCTGCAAAAACGCCACAACAAGACGACTGGTATAGAGAATAAATGTTGATGCTGCTTGCGCGTTAATTGCTGATTCTAAATCACAAGTTGTATAATTATGTTGTGTGTTGTGTCTCTATGTTTTGGATATGTGTATCTAAAAACACATGATGTTTTGATTTCTGCAAGGAAAAAAGACTGCAAGCAACCAAAGCTGTAATTATTTCATACGGTAGTGACATGTTTTCACTAACAGGTGCAAGGTCGCTCACTCTCGGTTCTATTGTAACCACAGGTGGTGTAATATATATTCAATGCCTCTGAAAGATGGAGCTCTTTCTCTAAGTGTAGGCAGCTACGTGAGGGAGGGAACTATTTTCTGTATGTGGAGTTGTACTTTGATTGCTGTGTGTTCTCTTTCATCCTGCTCTTAAAACAGCTATCATTATTTTTTGGGGCAGCAAAACAAGACATCAATGAACATGGCATATTAGCAAAGTGCCGTCACCCACGTGGAATTGTGTTTGTGTCCACCTGACGACTGCATGCTCAACCTTTACTTTAAGCTCTGTTTTTGGTCTCCACCAACTCCTGACTCCAATGCTCCACGATGTCAGTCACTTCATCTGTCTGCTGTTACTGGTGCACAGTTGGTTTATCAACTGAAAACAGCTGCCTGCTGCTGGAATATGTGGTCAGCGGAAGTGGTCACCGTGAATCAACAGTACGGTAAAACTAAAACAATGAGCTGAAAGATGCTAAAAGACACCATGAAGGTAAGAGGAAGCACAGAATAGTCATGTGATCCATTGTTCTTATAAAAATATTGATGGAAGCAGCTTTAAATTAAGCTTTGCTAAACCCGACGGCATTCATGATCTCAGTAGCTAACATCACTGGCAAAGAGACAGCCAATGCAGCTCTTTAGCATTAATTAGCTCTACTTTTTCAATTCCATTATTGCCAACTCTGCACAAACTGTTGCTTCTCTTTCACTCTCACTCACTATATGAAACCAGAGGCGTTTGTGCAAATCTCACTCGACTGTTGTATCTATGAGAAAAATCAATTGTCTTGTTCTTTTAGTGTTTCGATTTTGACTTGGCCAGTGGAGGGTAGATCTATACATCAAGTTGCCATAGCTCATACTTTATAAAATGGCCTCTGCTGCAGCTCAACTGCTGTGGTTTGAATCCACGTTATTCAAATTGCAATATGAATCATCCCACTGCACTAAATCCCAGCTATTTAGCTATCTTAGCAGGTTAAAACAAATGTTAGGAATCTGGTGACAGCAATTTGACACAGGTCTGCTACTGTCATCCCGAAAAGAGGTCCCTCTGTGTCTGGATAATGGAAGCGATGATGGTTTTCACGGCTATGAACTCGTGCAGTGTTAGCTGAGAGCTTAGGACTGTGTGAAAGTTGCATAATATGTGCTTCGCAGAGTCTGTGAATGGCCTGGAATGTGTGAACAGTATTTATCGGTTACTAACGCTGTTGTTTAGCCTTCTGGAGTTGTTCCTGTCAGCCCTGGGTTAATGTTTGCAAATGCCTTATTTTCTGCATGTTTAACCAATTTAGAAAACTAGATGGTTATGAAGGGATCCCACAGGTCCCACAACTTCGGGATTTCTTTGGGAGTCGTGTTAGTGAAAGAGGGGGGATTTGATCAGCCATTCACGAAAGTTAGGGGAACATGAAACCCAACATGAAAATGCCAGAATGTGACTTGTTTTACACTTTTATTGCATGAGACTGTGGTTTTCATCTGTGTTTCTCCAAAACAACCTCAGCTGGAGGACTGTTTACCCCCTTTAGAGCCACTCTGAGTTTAAAAGCAACATAAACAAATCAGAGGAAAAAAGTTAAAGTTATAGGTCATGGACGTAACTTCCTCCTCAAAAGTCATGGTGCGGTCAACAAGTTTCACATCTAGGCCAGATTAGAACCTCGGCAATGAGATGGAATGATTTGAGTATTTGAAACATGGTTAATTAAACACTGCAGTGACCCAAGCAGCAAGCTGCAACCCTCAGGCACTCAACACCACTTGACAGTCATTGGAAAATGCTATTTGAGGTGTCGACTATGCTTTTGGGTTGTTTTTGCACATTTCTCCATCATCCCTGAAACGTCTGACAAAAAGGAAAAGTGCTCAATCTCTTCTTTCAAACAACACAACAGTGCCAGCCAACATGCTCAACAGCAGCGGGAATGACCTCTGTTCAGTCTCCTCCTGCTTTATGTCATCACATACAGTGTGTTTTAATACAGCTTAACTTTAGCTGTTCTCTTTTACACAGCATGACATCGCGATTCAATTGTGGCTCATACCTGTCAACAAGACAAACCGTACCTTTTGCGCTTCAGTGCTGAGATGATGATGTAGATCAAATGGATGGTAAATGGTTGAAACGGTTCCCAAAGCACAGTAATCTAAGTTCTAACACACACATTCACACGCCTCCACCGGGTTCGGGTTCAGTGTCTTGCGCAAGGACACTTCGACATGTGGACAGGAGCCGGGATCGAACCACCAACCCTGGGGTTAATGGACGACCACGCTTCCGTCTGAGCCACAACAGAGCCTAAATATGACATAATGGCCTCCTATATAAAGTGGCGTGTCCAGACATGTTTTCCTGGGGTGGCCCAAGTGTGGCCACACAGGGGGGGCATAAAGTCTGATGGACCTCGGACCCTCTTTGGGGCCAATCTTTCCCCCGGAAAGAATAGTTTATCTATTTTAAGGTTGAATGCATCAATCTGGTGCAAATTAAGATCAAGATGAAGAGACTAGATCTATGATGAATTTGTGCTGTTTTAAACAGGATTGTTCTCTTGTAAACAATGTAATCATCTTTGGATGGACCTGAACCTTAAACTGCTCTGTATATAAAGTGGTTCAAACTAGCTCCATCTGCAGCTGCAACAGTAACATGCTGCTGACACTCATATTTCAGTATTAATAATCACATTATGTATAATAATATATCATTCACAGAGATGAAACCACTACTTC
>JAVQJF010035872.1:0-30433 GCA_036023855.1 Gadopsis marmoratus | reverse complement strand
ACACACACACACACACACACAAACAAACACACACACACACACACACACACACACACACACACACAGGTATGTTACAAGACACCCAATCACGGTGCAGAAAAAAAAACAGTGCTGCCATGATTCATACACTATAAACACAACAAGGGATAGTGGGGCTGGAGTAGCAACACTGACAATAGAAACTTGTGAGTTGATTTGCAAACTGTCTCATTGTCTTTTATTTACATACATTTAATTGAAGTTATTATTAACCATGGAATAGGGCTACATCAGATTTGAAGCTCTCAAAAGCAAAATTGGACAAAACTGGACAAAGAAAACAAGTGTCCATGTATTATGGCTGCCACCCCAGTTCCCCCTTGCCCCTACAGATTGGTATCCAGAGAAGGACGCCCAATTTGATCAGCGAGAAGCCTGATAAGACACGTATGAAACACAGTATCATACACAGTATGAAACACCATGGCACCAATGGGAGAGAGGCTGACTTTGCTGATGGCACATCAACTGTAAAGACCCAGAGGTAACAGGAGAAACAGAGGCAGAGCGCCCTGGCCCCGGCCGGAGCTGGGGGGGCCCTCTTTAGTTTGTTTTTTTTAGAAGAGGAAGGGGCTGGTTAGGATAGCACGGCAGATGAGCTGAGAAGATGAGGTCAGTGTGGAGCTTAAAAGGAAGTGGGAGGGGTACGGGACAGAGACAAGGCAGACTGGACCCACACAGAAAGAGATGGACAGGGAGGTGTGGTGGGCCAAGGCGATTTGATTGGATGTGGATGAAACAGCGAGGCGGCCAATAGAGGAGGCTGTCCCGAAGCGATGCCCCTCCCACTGGCGGACAGATGCAAGAACGCGCCAATGGGACACACACAGAGAGAGGGCCACTGTACCTAGAGAGGTTACCCTCCTGCAGAAGGCCCTGGGACTCATCTAGCACATTGGGTTCACTGTAAAAAGGGGGGTGAAGGGGGAGAATGGGAGTTTAGGGATTGTAGTCGAGATCCACCGCCGCCCAGGTCCCTGAGCCCAGAGAGCGGGGCGGGAAGCCAGGGCTTCGCTCTGACCACACTGTCATGCTACTTCACAATGCTGATCTGAGACTGTTCATAAATATGACTGGTTGATCCTTTTCAAAATGTTCATTCTACACGTTACATGAACCAACATTTTAAATCGTACATGAACATTCCTGGAAACAAGCTCATTGGTTGAGTCCGACCTCAGTGGACGGAGGCCGTTTGAACGGTAAAGACGAAAGGTTACAATGAACAACGCCAAAGTATTGTTTTCCTGTCAGTTGTCCTCCATTCTCCGAGGTCAGTTTCGCCCAGTGAGATCATTTCTGCCTGCATGCCAGCCCAACTTTATCGTCCTGTATCACCAACTGCAGGACGAATAATGAAGAAAAGATCATGCATGTTGCCCCCCGGCTCACAAACAGTCAGCGTTTTGAACAGAGAATCTTCCTCAGATTTAAAAGGAGGATGACTCCTTGTCGAACTGTCTGTTTGATAAAGAAAGGGATAGTGTGCGGGATCTGTTGTCCCTTATTCGTCCTATGCTAGCTTACCAATCCCCCGAACGTTTCACAAGAGTGCAGCAGGATGTCTTTTATACGTATGGCCAAACTAAAGCTACAATCCATGAACTCTTCCTGTCTATAAAAGAAAATGCACTTGAAGAAAAGTTAAACTGTGTGCTTGTTTGCGCTCAAGTACTGTATTTTTGTGCATGCGTGTGTGTGTGTTTTTGGAATGATACCTGTGGCTGGGCAGCATGGTGGTGCGGGGTGCCTCGGGCTGCGAGGCCGCTGAGCCGGTGGCGTGGCTGGAGAAACGGCGCTGCGCTGTCACCCTGGGGAAAAAAGCCTCGTGCTCGCTCACCACGCTGGGGATGCTCATGGAGTCATCTGGAGGGAGGGAGGAAGAAGAAGGAGGATTTGAGGGGGGGTTCAGCTCGGACAAATGGGTGAAAATGGGTGTCAGTGGTGTGAAAATGTTTCCGACTCTCTTCGTCGTCCTCATCGGTGCGGCTGAGCGTGTCTTGGGAGGGTTGGCGTGACGGTTGGCTGTCCTGCTCCCAAACTGTGCCGGTGCCTGTGTTGGAGCGCGACATCGTGGCCAAGCTGAGGCGATAGGCGGATGTCGAGGTGCCCACGGTGCTGATGGACGTCTTGCCCTGGTAAGCTGTTGGGTGGGTGCAGGTCAAACAGAAACACACAGGCTTAAAACTTATTTTTATATAATTTTTAAGACACACTTCTATGTTAAACATTCAAGAAATTGAGCTTTTTGTTTCCGTGTCTGACCGGAGCCGCTGTGCACAGCCTCCTTGAGGATCTTGAGCTCATTGTTGAACTCTGCGAAGAGGGAGCTCTTGCAGAGAGGTCGTGGGATGAAGCGTCGCTCCAGCTGGTCAGCGATGTGGTGACGTGCTGTAATCTCCTCCTGGGAGTCAGCGGGCTGGGTCAACAGCTAGACGAACACAAACAAGTATATGATGAGGATGACAAAAAGGCACACGGGCAAATGGTGAGCAATTCAAGTGAATGACCAAATGAGCAGAAAGAGATTGACTGGTTCTTTACCTTGCACTGTATGAAGGGTCTCAGCAGGACAAAGATAGGGATACGGGTTCGGACAATGAAGTCGATAAAGTCCCAGAAGGCCAAGCCGCCCACCTTTCTCAGAGCCATCTCTTTCACCTGCAGGCTTAGCCGGTACCACTGGTTCCCCAGCGAGCGCTCAAAGCAAACCAGCACCACCTTCAGAGCTGCAGAGGGAAGGAACGGGGGGGGGGGGGGGCGGTGAAAAGTGGAAAGTGGTAACAACGAGAGAAGCTCTAAAAACGGCGTCACTTCTCATTCTTTACCCAGATACGCCGCCTGGCTGGTGGACTCGGCTAGCCCCTCTCTGCGCAGGTCCTTGCCTGTGTCGCCCGGGGTGGAGCAGTGAGCCGGGGATGCGTCCAGCATGAAGTTCTTGGTGCGGGAGGTGGAGATTATCCGAGGAGGCAGGAGGATATTGATGACCGTCTGGAGGAGCAGGAAGATCTCAGGCTGCTCCAGGTGGGGGCTATCTGCAAAAGGGAAAAACAGGCCCGGGTTAAAATAGAAACAAGCTAGCAAGCAAGGGATCTGCATTTAGGCTTTGGCTGTTTTATTGCACTGTCTCTCTTGTGTAATGTTTGATTGTCTACCAAGTGGTCAGCAGTGAGATATAAACCATTAAATATATATTTGAACTGATGTTATATATATATATATATATATATATAATATTATTAGCATAATAAATGGGTTATGGTGATACATTAGTAGGATAAAGTAGCTACTCTGCAGATCAAAAAGGTTGAATCTAACCAATTTGAATTTATTTTACGTATCTGAAAAGAAATAACAGTGAGTTCCAGACAAACGACAGAAAACTGATAACACAATATACTATGTGTCACGAGATGAGAATGAACCAAAATGTGGTCATTAATAAAATTGCCAATATGAATCATATAAAAAAAATTGCATCCTCCATATAAACTAAAGTGGCACCTTTAAAAAACAACGTAAAAGCCGTCTCAAATAACAAAATTAAAAAGCAGACGCCGGAGAGCTTTTACCTTTGCTTCCAGAGCCCACTGTGAGCACAAAGGGGATGAGCAGGTTGAGCAGCATGCCCTCTCGCCTCTCCTGATTGGTGAAAGGTGAGATCACATGGCTGAGAGGAAAGTCCTCCTTCAAGGCCTAGGAGGGGAAAAAGCAAAAAAATGGAGGAGACAAAAATTAGATGACGGACAATCAGCGTTGATGATGAATGGATGTCCAGTGAGGAGTCGGGTGAGGCCTGCCTGGATCTGCAGGGCAACCAGTCGGACCACTGCTGTGCTGAAGGGCAGCGGAGGGGAGAGGTAGGGGCTGAGGTGGAGAAGAGGTAGCCCGTCTGCCACGCTGGAGGGGCCGACCACGCCCATCACCTGATAACACACGCACAAATAAAACGGCGATAATCAGTCATTTCACTGGAGGATTTGTGCCGTCGAGTGCGTTTCCGTACCAGGTTGACGCAGACGTTGATCAGCGAGCGAAGGTGTGGGAGGAAAGAGATGATCGGCTGCCGCTGCAGAGTCAGGCAGATCCCCTCGATCAGGCTGCTGGCCGCCTCCCACTCCACCTGTCGCCTGGAGAACACACACCCAAACAACAATCACCCCGCACACCAAATAAAAGCACACTGAATATACAGCACATATATATATATATATATATATATATATTAAAAAAAAAAAGACTAAGACTCAAATGCCACATTCATGTCAAGTGGGATGAAAAGCGAAAAAAGCCATCCCTCCGACTTCTATCTCTTCAGCTTCTTTTGACTTGAGATCGCATGTATTAAATCTACAAATCTTTAAAGCGGAGGAGCAAACCATCATATGCTGAGTGTGACACCTGCGAAACACTTACCGCCCTATTAGTATCGCCCGCCATATACCTTTACAGCAAAGCTCACAAACAAAGCCAGCAAAAAACACTGCAGCACACACACACACACACACCTGTGACCAGTGTTCCCCCTCAGCCATATGTCATAGAAGAGGATGCAGGTTTGCACTTTCATTTGTTCTTGCTGCACTGAGGTGCATCTGTGGTATAGCTGCATGTATTGGACCGTTCCATTATTGGTTTAAAAGGTTCTGAATAGCTCAGTACCTTCACGTGTAGCTGATCGTCTCTCCTTCTACACTCTAACCACTAATCGCAGCATTAAATACATAAACCAAATGTATAAACTGTCCATTCACATCTGATGCCCGTTTGACATTTAAATTCTGTAGCTTTGCATCAGTTCATTGAAATCTCACCGAAACACTTTAAATTCAATTTCCGTTGTTTAGATTATTGTTTAGAAATTGAACTGAATGTTTTTCCTTTACAAGTTTATGTATGAAATGTGCAATACAAATTAAATGTTCTAACAGTCATTCTATATTATGCTGGATAAGAATTGGTGATGATATTAGTGTAGGGATCAGGTGGCAATCGTTGGCAAACATTTTAATTTTCTTACTTATTATTATTATTATAAATTGCAGGTCTGCTTACTTATAATACTTATTCTATATGTATTGTAATAATATTACATTTTTTAATAATAAAGTTTGATTGCTTGCTTTTATTGTGCAGTATTTCCACTTCAATTTGCCGGTTTTTATTTATGGTCTTATTTCTTCACCTCTGTTGTAAAGCATTTTGAGCTACATCCCCTGTATGAAAGGTGCTATAGAAATAAAGTTTATGATTATTATTATTATTATTATAATTATTATAGAAGAATGATCCCAATTATTTCCACACAGTATTGTAAACCATTACAATGAATAATTAATTGTGGTGTTTGTCTGAAATCTTCCATGACTCAAGACTGGACACTGGCTTAGAGGGAACGCTGCCAGTGATCCGTCGTTAGTACACACATCCACACACACACACTCAGGTATTTATTTTATTCTTTTAACTCCTCTCTCGCTGTCTTTCACACGCACTCTCACAAGTAACCGCACAAAAACACACCACAGCAGCACTTACGGTACAGAACCACGAAGGCAGCGCTACAGAGGACAGTGCCAAGAAGCCGTCTATCTACTGTACACACCACCGCACCGGCACAGCACGATACACTCACAGGGAGACAGAGAAAGAAGTGGGATCGTATTCAACAGACCTGGTGCATAATGCCTGTGGGCGAGCGCACCTGAGCGTAGGCATCTTGTGGATTTTGTTGAACATGCGGTCCAGCCTCTTGAGGATGAGGATGAGGGCGGGGCGGACGGCCTCTGATGACCAGTCGGTGATGGGCAGCATCTCCATGATGTAGCGCCGCAGCCCTCGGCTCTCCATGGTCAGGGTGTCGTAGGGCGCCAGCTTCAGCAGGGCGTGGGCGATCTCCGCCAGCCTGGGAGGGAGACACACACAGAGACACCTTCAGTGCAACTTAGACGTGCCAATTAAAAAAAGGTATGGTTCTTATTTTCTCCATTTGAAATTTACCGTTGTTTTCAGGAAAAAAGCCACACACTCTCAAACCGAGGATGTTTTTTAACTGGACCTTTGATTGCAGCGATGCCTAACTGACTGAGAAAAACATGACTGAGTCACGCTCTTCCCGCCACAATCAACTTGCGAACTTTACCAACAGATGTGATGACGGATGCTTTGACATCAGTCACAAGTAATCTCATCACCTCATGTGGGACTTGATGTCCAGCAGCTCCAGGGCTGTGACCCGCGGCTCACCGGCGACGTTCTGCAGGATTTTGAGTCGCGGCCCACAGTGCTTGTAAAACTCGGTGCAGATGTTTAACAGGGACTCTCGTGGCCGGCGGAACTCCTCCCTGGCGATGCGCTCGTCCAGCTCCTCCCTTGGCATGCCCTGGCCCTCCTCCAGCAGGTGGAGGTTGTCCCTGGGCACACACACAGGCATACAAACAGGAGCTCAGTCTCGTCTGTCAGACTGCAGAATAGCGCTCTATAGTAAATCTATTCTGGGACGGACACAAGGCGAGTTAAACCGTCTCCTACAATTGATAGCGTTATAGTCCTGACCTGGTGTTGACCCCTCCTGACATGGCGTGGTTAGCTGTAGTGCCTCCCTTATGGCCCTGATCACAGCGGGACAACTGGGGGGCTGTCATGGGCCTGTGGAGGAAACGATGGGGATTGTAAGCAGCTAAAACACCCTTATGCACAAAAAAATTCAAGATATCAAGACTTGTTTTGTTGTTTCCTTGGTTGCAAGTCAGACCTTGTGAGGGTCTCTGAGCTGTAGAGGAGGGCCTGCAGGGATGTGGCCAGAGCAGCGATGGCTGCGATCTCGTCCCTGGCAACCGAGGCAGACTCCATTGTAATCGTGTTGCTCTTCAGCTTCTGGAGGTGGCAGGGGACCAAGGCCTCCAGCACCATCAGCATCTGGAGACTGGAGAGACACATGCGGGGCCATGAGACGCTGGACATACGAGAAGAAAGGTAGAAGAGGGGAAAGGTAATCCTCGACACCTCCTCGGTATGTTTCTGTACCTCCTAAAGGATTCAGGGGCGTAGGCAACCACGGTGACACACAGCTTGATGGCCTCGCTGATGGAAAAGGTCAAGTCCTCATTACCATAACAGAAATCTGCAACAAAAGAAGTACATACAGGGGGCTGACAAACAGCAGGATATTTACAGGATATTTTTTACAAGTGACCCTCACATATAGATACTGAAATTTGAGCCCAGTGGTCCCTCCTCGACATGGCACCCTACCTATATTGACAGGAAGCAATAAAAAGGACCACAATACATGCGTGAAAGTGCAGTTTACCTAGAGAGCGCAGAGGTTTCTCAGCCTTAACCAGCTCCAGAGCATCCAGGGCGTCCTTGGTCTCGCCCTCCAGGGAGACCAGCAGGTCAAACAGACACTGAGCTGACACTCCTTTAGACAGACCAGTGCTGGTGCTGGTCTGGGATAGTAGATGAAGACGGGGGAGAGTCATTAAGCCAGGTGCCCAGGAACATAAAAACACAAGGGATGCGGCAAATGCACACACGAAACTTAAACACGCTCATGCAGCCTTACTGTGAATTCCAGCAGTGGAGCCACACTGGCAAACAGCTGCAGGATGAAGGGTTTGCGGTGGAGGATGTAGAACTGCCGGCAGCAGAACTCGATGCCCTGCCTCAGTAAAGGGTCGCTCTCATAGTCAGCATAGACCTGTCATGACAATACAGAAAGGACAGGTTCTCACTAGACTAAATCCCTTCCCACATAAGAAGGCACATGTGTTCTTTGATTTGTTTCTCACCCGGTGGAGTTCTTACCTGCAGCATGGTTGGCAGGATCCACTGGTAACCGCTCAGGGAGAAGAGGTGGTTGAAGTGGACGGCGGTGTTGATGGCGGTGGCTGTGTACTGCCTGAGGAGGGCGCTGTCCTCCGGGTGCAGAAGCAGAGCGCCGTTGAAGACGTTGAGGAACAGCATCATCTCGTCGCCCCACGGGTACTCACTGGGCATGCCCAGGAACATTTCCTCCAGCAGCTTGATCCACAGCACCTTGTGCAGGGTGTCCAAACCAAACAGCTCCTTCCCTGGGAGAGAGGGGGAGGAGGTGGTGGTAAAACAAAACAACTTAATTAGTCCATCAACTAGAATGATTTCTATTCAAGTGTCTGATGATACGCTGTGTCTCACCTTGTTGCTCGCTGAACAGAGAGAACTCCGCATCGATGGCGGTTCGTGGGAAGGACGGCAGGCGGAGGAGGTCTTCCTGCAGTAGGGAGACGTGGGACTGCTTGTGCACAGCCGGCAGGTGTTGCGTGAGGGAGATGAGGAAGAGAACCCGACCAACTTCTTCTAGCTTACGGGAAAACACCTAGAAAATGGACAGAGAAGAAAAAAAGAAAGGGACACTCGGACCATGTGCTCGCCACGTTGCCACTGTGTTCTCTGTCATTTCATAGAGTTAAGTCTTCCATACCTGTTTCTGGATAAGTTCCTGTCCTTTCTCAGGCAGCATGTGGACTAGGTTGAGCTGGGGAGAGACTGATCTCCGGAAGGGGTAGATGTCTCTTACATATGTCTGGAGGAGGTAGATAGCAACATTGTATTGGGAGAGTAAACAGATAATGTTAAAATCTTAACTCATAACCATGAAGAGCAAGTCCAGCCCAGCCCCTTCTATGCAACTGTTCCGTATCAAGCTGTAAAATTATCCACATGTCAACATATATCTTCTACCACAAGCTACACCAGCTAACCTGAGGTTTTTCTCCTAAAGTCTTCCCTTGTCTTGAAGTAATACTACAGGACCTTTCCAACAAGAAAAAAACAAAAACACCTGTATCCCCAAAATGTCAACTTTTATAAAATAAGAAAAGCAGCGTTGTTTAGCTTCATTCTAATGCATTTTTCTTAAGATAACGCAATGAGCTTTTAAACAGCGACTACTAGGTTTCCCAGAGCGTTCAAAATGGCGGCTCAAAATAAAGACCAACGTATCTACCTTGCTATAATGGATGAGGTTCCATCGTTTGTCCATGAGGAAGTAGTGTGCTGATCTGGCCTCGGGAATGTTGAAGAATTCCAGGCACTCCTGGTTGTGCGGGAGAAAGGATCATGAAATTGATCACGGAGTCAGAAAACAGCATATAGATGAGAGCTGACTATAAAAAGACGGTCCCATATGAACGCAAATGTGTAACTTCTTTCATAACAGTTTCTCTGCAGAACGATTACTTTTACTTTTGATACTTTAAGTACATTTTGCTGATAATACAATGCAGGAGTTTTACTTGTAATGGTGTATTTTTACATTACATTGTTGAGTCAAGGATCAGCGTACTTGATGTCCTTACCTTGAGCAGGGCTTCAAACTGAGTGTCTTCGTGGACTGGAAGCTGTGTTGGGATGTCACATTCGTTCTGCCCGTGCACCACCAGTGTTTTGGTTCCTGCATTCACCACACACAAGAAAATATTTAAAAAAACGATTTGACATATTATTGACGTCATCCTGATTAGATGAAACGTAGCCTCCTTTAAGCCGTCACTCTCAGCGAGGCCTCCATCCTAAATTAAGGTGTGGAGTCTCAATGGGATTTTAATTGAACCGAAACCGATGATATTGTCAAGCAGCATCCGTAGGTTCACCTGGCATGGATGCAGTGACCAGCAGTTTGACCTCGCACTGCTCCTTCTTCATGGTCTGCTTGAGGTCCTTGAAGAAGAGCCCCTCCACGTAGCCGACTACCTCCCACAGGAAGGTCAGCGTGGCCGAGATGGCGTCCATTCCCCACTCACATGGAGTCCGCACGAAATACATGATCAGTCCTACCTGTGGCGTCGGGGATTTGATCCAGATAACTGATGGTTAACTGACAGCTAAAAAAGTGCTGAAGATAAAAACAACAAGTGAAGATAAAAGGAGTTGTATCTGTTGCTTCACCAGGTAGTTGAAGAGGATGTGCGAGGTCTGGGCCGGCAGATCTCCAATGTTGAGCAGGAGCTTCCTCAGCATGTACATCAGCTCATCCTGGCATCAGAACACAAGTCATCTTCCCCTCATTTATCCTCATTGACTCAAAAAAGAACATCACACCAGTTTATTTGTCCTTTTCCTTTGTCCTTCGGGTGTTCACCTACCTGTCGGTTGCTCACTGTCAGCTTTTCCAGGAAGTGGCGGAGAACCAGGGCCGGATCTTCAATCAGGCAGTTCCAGAGGATTTGTTGGGCGACAGCACTCACTGACGAAACATTGAAGGACATATTTGTACTTGCAATTTCAGCATGTGAAGAAAGTCCACGCATTTAAAAACAAAACAAAAAACACAAAAAGAAAATGCATTTCTTGCAAACTCACTGATCTATCAACACATGCATTTCTTATGTTGAGTCAGACACTGTGCTTATAAAATATTTCATTGAGTGCAATTTATTCTCTTGTACTTCAACATCACAAGGACACCTACCAGCCACGCCATCCTCCCGGACCTCCCCGTCCTCCATGAGGTGCACTATCGGCAGGACTGCGGCACATATGCATGCTGGGAAGACGGCTTGCGGCGGTTGTAACATATGGTGAGTGGGAGTGTGTTCTGTTGTGTTCTCTTCATCTGGAAATGCACAAATCAAAAACTTATCAGCGGCCATTAAGGGAGATAAGCTGATTTAAAAAACAAGCAAACAGAAAAAAGGTTCTGCTGTAAAGGTTCTCATCATCGGGGGTTCTTCATTTTCACACCTTCAGCACTGGCCAGTGAGCGGACAGACCACACGGAGCCCCGACGGAAAGAGTAGTTCCTGTGGGAGTTACTGGAGGTGCAGGATGGGCTGACAGACAGACGGCGCGATGCCAGGTTCACCACTTCTTCTGCTGGCGGGATCAATGTCCGACACGGCCAGTACAGATAGAGGAAAAACAACATGCTATCAGGGCGGCACAAAGCAGTCAAATATTTGTATGTCTGTGTAATATATTTGCATGTGTGCCTGGCAGCCCCACCTTCTTCCTCCTGCTCAGGCGGGGGGCTGCACGTGGGCTCATAGCAGGACTCCTGAGCCACGGGGATGGCCGTGATGATGCTGGCCTCGCGGCCCAGGCGCCGCTTCTCCTCCTCCTGCTGCAGGTTCTTCAGGATGTGCTCGGCCCGCTGGTGGGAGCGCGACACCGCCCGCGCCGAGAACGATTTCTGGAAAAGGGTTGAGCACGGGTGGGCGGCGTTGGGTCAAACGGCGCAAGAGGCAGAACAGCGGGTGCAGACACGGAGGAGATTCAGAATGAGGGAATGCACAAATTAATACAAAGATTGACCGTTTAAAAATCTGTCAGGAATGTGTGTGCACAGCTATTCTAGGCTTACGGTTACATCTGAGGAGCATTTTGTAATGTAAAATGGCCGGACAAGTTTGACACATTAATACAGTAACTCTCCTCCAGCACATTGATCTCATGCTCCAATGCTATCCCGAGCATCACGAGGGACACTGTTGTGTTGAATAGGGAAAGATCCCAAATCATGGCAAATTGTGACACAAATAAATGTATTCAGACTGGAATTTGGAGAATTTACTGTATCTTGTGTACAGTAAATGCCTCACAGCATTCGCACGGGTGCTCATACACATACATGTCCAAATAGCCTGAACGCATGATATGAAAAACATACACAGCAAAGTCATTCTCATCCAATGACCATGCATAAACAGCACAAGACGCACAACATGTCTCTGAATGTCCGATGCATGCTGTTAATTTGGGTTCTTAAAAATCAGAGCAAGTGCTAGAACACTTTTTTTTTGGGGGGGGGGGTGGCGTGTATTACTGATCACGATGCAACTATCTGGAATGACCCATGAAACTGCCCCCAGCTTCTGATCCATGATGAAAAACCTACACCTCCCAATGGGCCAATAAGACACTTTTCCCGCCTGTCATTAATGATCTGAGGTAACAAGATGCATCAGCACAAACATCTGGACAGAAATACCAACTTACTATGGTATGGACTGACTGAATTAATGTGGCGTACTAAAAACAAAGACAGTCGATAGATAAATTATAGAACAGGTGCTCGTAGGTCGTCATCAAAATCTATTCAACATATTTGGATACTCATGCTTTTTAACAACAAAAAAAAGAGACAAGAAAGTAAAAAAGGAAACACCAAGAAATCTGTTTTGGCACTTTAAATGGCCTTAAAAATGTAGCACGTGTGTTTTCTCTTAAAATTAGCAGATTTCTTGGTGCAGTTGTCCACATTACACACGCATAGCAATATTAAATGTTTTTTTTTTAAAGCAGTTTAAAGTGCATGTTGTGGGCTTAAGCAGGACTCAATCCAAAAGATAAGATACCCACTATTAAAAACTGACAGTCTTTAAAGGTTATGGGATTCCAAAAGGTCAATTCACCTCAATTATGAAAGGAAAACATATTTTCTCACTTTCCCCTCATTGTATCTAACCAGTTTTGACCACATTTTGAGATATCTGTCTGTGAGATGTCTGCCTCCACCCCCAATACAATGGAGGTGATTTGAATCTAATTAGTGTCGGACACTAAATTGCAATTAAACAAGGTAATAAACCAGAGTATAAAATGTAACCATTGTCAGGTCAAACATTAGCTGTGGAGACATGTCACTTATAATGTTACACAAAGGTTATTGCGGCATTACAGGAAAAGTCAGGGGATTCATCTTCTGGAAACCATGAATGTTTGTGCAAAATTTCCCTAGAGACAGATATTACAATGCCTAGAGCTGCGGCGTTTACATGGCTAAATATAACAGCAATGAACCTTTCTAGAAACAGTGTCCCCAATACGCTGGATAACGTGGATCTCTCAAAACCCGGACAAATGCAATAAAGGACTGTGCAGGGCCAGATACTACTGTAGGTAAGTGACATAATATGTTTTTATGGGTGAATAGACCCTTTAAGTAACCTGACTCCCCAGCCCAGGTCAGGTTTGTTGTGTGGTGTATTTGAAAGTCAGTTTGATTCACATAAAAACGTATCATCTACATACTAAAAGTCCAAAGTAACTTAAAAGTATGTGCATACATTTGAATGCTACTAATACTAGAAATAAAAGCTTACAGCTGTTTTGAACGTTTCTGCTACAGACATTCTATAAGTAAATAAATGCGTATTAGGCACCCCATGTGAGCAGGGGCTCAGACTTACAGACTGGTCCTCGTTGATTGGGTCCTGAACGCTGCCTGTGTTCTGGGGCACCCAGGGGGGGTCGAATATGGGGACACAGGGCATGCCCAGTATAGGAGACGGCAGAGTGAAGTTGATGCTGGGTGGAGGGATCTGAAACAAAAACACAAATATAGTAAGTCAAATTAGGATCGTTTCGTGAGATGATGTGTTCCAAGTGGAATTGTAGCCAAACTGAGCTAACATAGAGTCAGTTATTAACCTTTTAAATGTGTAACCGATATTATTCTGTACCTTAAAGATCTGCTGGGCTCCTTCCTCCATGCGAGGCCACACCTGGTAGCGGAAACGCCACAGCGTGTAAAACTTCAGGACGGAGTTGATGCGCTGGCAGGCCTCCTGGTGATGGAACTCTGCCATCATCATTTCGGTCACCGCGTCGGGGACCTTTACTGCACACAGAAGGAACATGGCAGCTGTGGGGGGGGGGGGTTCAGACAGGGCGGGGAATGAGGAGAAACAGAAATTAAAAATAAAAATAACATAAAGGGAGGAAAGAGGGCAAGAGAGAGGACGCGAGAAAGAGGCGGAGAAGAGATGGAAAGGGCAGGAAAGAGGGAGGTGAAAGTGGTTGAAGCCAATAGAAGGAAGGAAAAAAGGACGTAAAAACAAAAGGTCAAGTGTGGACAGGAGATGAAGAGAGGTATGTTATCAGGGCAAAAAGAAGGAAGGGGAGAAAGAAATTAAAGCATATGACTATCTGCTTTACACGCTATGAGAGCAAAGCTAAATAAAGCACTTAATGTATCCTTTCATAATCTCAAACCAAGGACCTTTATAAACTCTAAAAGGCAACAACAACAGCAGCAACCTACAGAGGAGACCCACAGATCCTTGACTCACCAGCAGCAGCTGCCATATGTTCATCCACACTGAGCAAGAGTTCCCAGGCTGCCGGCTGGACGTCGCCATACATGTCGTCGGTCAAGATGGGAGCTGCCTTGATCAGCAGCGAAAGAGGAGCTGGCGACAAACTCATCACCTGAGAGCGATGCAAAGCAAAAATTAGGAAAATGTGAGTGACAGTTTGGGGAGTATTTGTTTAGTCCGCGACACTTCATGCGGTAAAAGCGAGTGTATAAATAAAGATAGAAGGTAAAGCCTCATCTGCAATCTCTTCTTAATTTGCCCAGAATGTGGCTGTTATCCCACGTCCTTAAGAAGACCTCTCTTAAAAAACCACTTCACCTGGTTGCGGATGTACTTGAGCATGCCGGTGTCCTTCTTCCCTTCTGTGTTGGAGTCAGTGGGTCTTCTCTTCATGGACGGGGTCCTCAGGCAAGACTTGTCTGAACACTGAAGGCACGGAGACTTTGGTAAGTGCTATGAGATAACTCTGTTATGATATAGCGCTATATAAATAAAATTGAATTGAATTGAATTGTAAGCCACCATAAAAGACGACGCTGTTTGACGCGGGACGGAGGAGTTTGTGAAACCCACCTCTTTGCTCTTCTTGGCGCGCGCCCCAATGTTGCTAGAGGCGGCGCTGTCCTCCCTCAGGCTGTCCACCGTCTCGCCGTACACGAGCTTGATAGCGCGGACCAGACGGGCGCAGGAGCGGCTGTGGTGCTGGTAGCAGCGTGGGTGGCAGAAGTCTATATGGGTGCAGATGAAGCTTTGCTGGTTGCACAGCAGGATCATAATCTGAGCCGAGAGAGAGAGTCAGTGTGTTAGGATGGAAGGCGCAGACACCGTATGCACACACGTACAAAGGACGTACATGGAGCCAGGACATGTTGCGGTGGTAGTTGTCCTCGGCTCCTCCGGAGCTCTGGCCCTCTGGTTCTATGCTGGGCTCACTGGTGCTAAAGGGACTGCCTGCAACAGGAAACAAGAACGGATGCAGTAATTCCCCTCTTTACAACACACCAGCAGCATTCTCTGTGAAAAAGTAAGATCACGATCATACAATCATTCCCAGGAAATCATAGACGGTAATCCCAAATCAAACTAAAGAATAGGCTTGTCCATGGCTTACCTATGTCAGTAACAGTGTCCCTGCTGTGTGTTTGTGACAGCAGCCCTTCGTCGTTCTCGGACTCCGAGTCCTGCCGGGACAGCTTGGTGCTCTTGAGGCTCCCGGCCCGGCGTATGGAGGACAGGGAGCCGCCCTTCTTCACGCGGAAACTGCGGGCCCCTTTGATCTGAAGCAGCCGGGAGCCTCCGATGCGAATCTTGCGGATCGGTGCTGGAGAAGAGGGAAGTGGGAAGAGATCATCTAAATTATTTATTTATAACAATAAGCAGACAGGGCAGCGACAAACCACACAGCCTCCGCTGTATGACACCAGATCTGACCTTGAGCTTCCTGGGTCTTCTTGTCGTCACATGTGGTGTCAGACTTCAGCGTGTGGCTGCTGCTGTTGAGCGAATCGTGTCCGTCCTCGTCGTCCAGGATGCCCGCGAAGCTGATCTTCCTCTCGTAGCGGTGGCGGCCGAGCTCCGGGTCCAGACGCAGGCGGCAGCTGTCCAGATCCTACAGCCGACATGCGAGCAGGTATTTCATATATATATGTTTCCAGCAAACGTACATTTGGTTCACACTGATTTTTCTGTTCATATTCTGTTTTCACGTCTTAGCGCTTTAATATCTACTGGCACAATGACTAGACTTCCTCACAGAGTCCTTAAATTGCTGGACAGTGAAAAGACAAAAAACAGGTATTTCTTGCACAGGAGATTTAACCACTGACCACGAGAGGTTCAGTGCGCGGACGCGGTAAGCAGGGAAAGGTTTCGCGCAGGAAAGTGGTGATTTCCAACAACAGCTGGCAGGCAGCCATCTTTAGAGCAAAGGGGCAGCCACATTTCGTAGGATTCACTGTGTCTTTGGGGTTGGGAAAGATAAAAAGTCAAACAAAAGGTGGTTAGAACATTAAAACGTCATGTTGTTCTACTACATAGAAAGATGTATTAGTAAAACATTTTCAGAAAGTAAAACATTATTGACCTTGAAAGATAATTCTTGACCTTGGAAAGGGTAAAAAAAAAAAAAACTTTTACTAAAGGTCCACTTGCTAACTTTTTCCACAGCTTTGAACTGCATTCTGTTGTCATCCTCAGAGTTGCTTGTCAAAGTCCCATTATTACTTCCCATAATGACAACGGAGCAAACACAGTCCGCTGAGGAAGGCCATGAGACGTGGTTGAACGCATCAGAAAAAGCTAGTCAGTTGACCTTGAGTTTTGACTTGTTCATCAAAGTCAGTCTTTACGTAAAGTAAAACTTAAAAATCTGATGTTAAAAGCATGTTTAAATTGGTTCAATAGAATTACCAAAAAATAATTCAATACAGATTCATATTTTATAAAAGCATATCCACCAAAGATGTGCTGCTAAGGCTGCGTTAAACACTCTGCTGACTCACTGTCATCCAAGTAGTCCTCCTCTTCATCCTCTTTTCTCATTCTCCGTTTGGTCTCTTCATCGAAAATGTAACCCAGGATGTTGGCAGGACTCTCGCTGTCAGAGTGACAGAGTTCGCTGAGCCTCGTGCCGATCGCCTGAGTCAGATAAAACACATGAACACATTCTTATACTATACATTTTCAACATAGATGATTAATAGCCAATCAGACGCTTTTGAGAAATCTTTAACTCACGTCTCCCCACTGGCAGAAATGTTTGGCGGCGTTCCACTGGAGCTTCTGGTTTCGTTTGTTGCCCACAATAGGTGATCGTCCTCTAGACAGGCCCCTCTTGGTGATATTTACATGGTGGCCCTTCATCCACTCTGGCCAGTTGCCACGGTTGCAGCGGTGGACAAATCGGGCACATTCGAGGAAGAGGGAGGCCCGGGCCACAACTGGAGCTTCCTATAGGAGAACCAGGAAGTAGATAAAGATTTGAATGTCGGCGATTACATAACGTGGTAGCTTTTGAGGACCAAAAAAAAAGAAAAAAGAAAGAGACAGCCCACGGTGACGTGTGCAAAACACAAGAAGTACATCCTGTATACCAGGTCCAGAGCAGCAGCCAGGATGGAGGCGTCGGGTATGGTTCCCGGCTCGCAGCAGTTCAGGAGGAACTGGAAGCGCTTCATGCCCTGACGAATGGCGCCCAAATTCACCACGTTCTTGTTCTTCATGGCCTCCTGGCTGGCTGCGAGACGCTCTTGAAAACCGTGGGGTCCTGGAGGAGAGAGTGAACAAATAACAAGAGGGGAGAAGAGTATAGCGGAACAGGTGATATGTAGAAAACAATATTTGGGGCGTAATCGTTTGCAAGGTAAAGGCTGCACTGAGGATCACACAAAGACGCTGCATGAAGCAGCATCACCATCATCTGGGACATTCAACAAAAAGCACCGAGGAGCCACCAACAAATGAAGCCAAGTGAAAGATGGACACACAGCCATCGGCAGAGGCTACACTTGGATTTTCAATTCACTATGTAATCTCAGAGACATGGAAAACCATTACAGGGAGAGTGGTGGGGGGGAAAAAAAAGAAAGATACAGATTTGAGGGCCATTTTCAGCTCTCTTATGCAATATATCGTTTTTCTCATGGGATCTAAATCGCATTGAAATGACAAGTGTACCCGCAGCCGTGCAGAAGAAAGCTGTATGTTTAATACTCTGTTTTATCACTTCACTGAAACTCAGGCATTGGAAAATACCACCAGACATCACCACAGAAGAGACAGAGAGAGCACTGACGGCGTCATGCTTGACAAAGCACAGAAATATGCTCTACAGTAGAAAGATGGTTTCATAGATGCGAGCTCTTCCCCACACACCTCCTTTCCTCTCTTTCCACCGTTAAGTGAACGACAGAGGAAGGGGGTTCAGCGTTGAAGGGAACGGGATGTGCGTGGTTGGAAAGAAGGGCGTGTAGAGTTGGAAAACGCAACACGCAGTTGCGGAGGAAGGAGAGTGTCTGACCAATCTCGCTGTAATGCCAAAATCTGCTTCTCTTTGGAGACGATGATTTGGTGAATGCAAACAGGCCAGTTGTGACCCGAGGCTGTGGACGTCTGTCTATCTCCTCTAACTCGCTACAAAATGTAGCGCGTAAGGATAAACACATGTATAGAGATGCGCTTCGTTTCCAAAAGTCAATGAAGAACACTGCATTGATGGCACGTTTGGATTGAATGCGCAGGGCCGGGCTAACCTGCTGGCAGGCCCTGGGGCAAAGCGTGAGCCACGACTGCACTGTTTTAGATGGACTTTTTGGAAGCCACTTTGTGACAGGCTGTCATTATTCTGAAATTCAACGCGTTCTTTTACAAACTTAAGACGCTGATGGGTTGAAAAGAATACATTCAGGCTAACGGAGTGTAGCAGGCAGCTATCCGGCAGAGCTGACATGGAGAATGGCGAAAGAGAACAGACCACGAGTTGCGAGACAAGACACGACACCACACGGACAAACAGAGCCACGGACAGGAAGAGAGGGAGAGAGAAATAGACAAAGGGCGATGGGGCGTGGGTGGGGAAAGGGGCACCCCGGGATGGGGGAGGTCTACCATCTTTCTCTTCTGTGTGGTGAAGCTTGGATGGATTCCTCCTGCCAGACCTCCATTTACCGAGCCGCTTGAAGAAATTCTCCTCCTCGTCCCTGGCGAACTCCGGCCCCACTGCGCCCCCTTCTGACAGCTTCACCGCACTGGTGAACTTCACCTAACACACACACACACACACATATACAGTATGTACACACACATATATGTACACGCAAAAGATAGCCATGCTTAGGCAAAATCAATTGGCATCTTATAGCAAAAAAACAAACACAATCTCAAATTTCTTTGCTGACAATTTTGACCAGACGCCCACATAAGGTCCGCACATTTTTTAAGTGATTTGTTTCTGTCATGTTTTAAGCATTCCGTTTTATTTTCTGTTATTTCACCTTTCAGGATAAAAGTCTAAACACTATTTTATAGCCTTCTGCACAATGCCTGCAACACATTTGGGTGGAGAAACACCCACCCACCCCATCCCCCTAGGACATGTCCTCAATAGTTGCTACAGCCTTCTTGGCTGTGAGCGTTTCATTACTCTCTTGCCATTGTAGCACTCTTTCAGCACCCAGTGTAGTCCAGTGGCAGAAAATGGACAGTGCTATTATGGTAGCTGTTAACGGCCCCCGGCCCGCCCTGACCTTTGAACTCTGACGTATGAAGGAGAGTCGATCCACTGAGCTGATATCCAGCAGGTCCTCCACACCGTCTGTCAGCCCAGAAAGAGAGGAGCGCTTCAGCCAGTTGCCTGGAGACGAGTGAATAAAAAAAGAAAAGGTACATGAACAACAAACACTGCAGAACAAAGGAAGGTATGAAGCCACTAAATTTGCACTGTACACACTGGGCTATGAAGGCAAGCACACATGCACACACACACAAGGGTTGGGTAGAGGAAGAAAAGGGCAGTTCAGTGTACAGTGACATACATTCAGGGTATTTAAACTCGCAAAGAGTCGCACACTGAGGATCGTTCAAAAATGACACAAAAACTAGCGTTTGACACTTTTTCTGAGACAACTTAAAAGACCCAAGGTTGTGGAGCATTTGCAAACACACTTTGGATGGAGTAAAGAATACTGCCCCATAAAAGGCAGAGAGCAGAGAGGGTGAGAAGTGAGTTTTCAGGCTGCCTGGCAAACTGTAACAGATAGAAAGGATGCAATGCCTTTAGTCTAGTCTATCTCACCAGCTAGCCTTTCACTTGACATACAAAGCTAGTTTTCTTGCTTTAGCTTAGCTGCGCAGTTTGGTGTCACTGTTCTTTTTGCCTTTGTAGAAAAAGACAAAAAGTCTGTAGCCTTGTGCAGCAACCTCCATCCATCCGATGCAGTCTGCAAGCCCAACTTGACCCGGGTCCTGGAAGACCGTGCACACTGGGAGGGATGACCGACACAAACAGACATGAGACAAATACTGTATGGAGAGGGTTCCACATCCACATACGTAAGACAGAGAGAGTGAGTGGTAGGCGAACAGTCCGACGGCATGCTGAGGCACAAAGAAGGAACACAAGACAGACCAAATGAGATGAAGTGGCTGTGCCAATGTTAGACATACAAAACGCATCATGTAAGAGTGAATTTCAAGGTGACAGCTGGGACAGAAAATGCAATGAGGACATACTGGACACACTATTACCAGATACATATACAAAAGAAAATTATTTGGAAGCTTTGTTAGGCTGAAATCAGTCAATATTTCCCTGTCTGCTTAGCATGTACAGTAAGAAGAAGAAAATTCAGTTCTCTTTGACCAAAGCCAGACACTCTTTGGCGTGAAGTTTTAAATTTAGCTTTTGCACGTGGGTTTGTTGGGTGGAAAAAGACCTCTTTGAATTTGTGGCATAGGTGGAAAAATATGAAGGAGAATAGATACGGCTCAGTGATGTTAAACCAGTGATGCTAAACCAAATTCACAGGAGGCACAAAGTTCTTTTTTCCCCTCTTTTCTTTATTATTTTTGACTGACAGGCCACGTGCTTTCAAAAAACGTACAATTAGTCAAGGTCGAGCGAGGATTCAGACCTGTGTCTCACTTGTTGCTCTCACCTATTGGCAGCTTCAGTTTCTTGCGTAGTGAAATGCGACGGGATCTGGAACGGGAGCGCCGGTCGGTGGTGGTGCCGGAGTGGGCAGTGGTGCACTCGGAGGTGTCCTGCTCCGACTGGCTGCTGGTGTCACTGGCGGCGCTCTGCGACTTGAACATCTTCCTCCAGAAATCCTTCCTGCCAAGCAGAGCACCCGGGATCTGTTCATCACTGAAGGTACAGAGAGGGAGTGAAGGAGGGGTCCAATTTGAACGTTCGCGTGAGGATTAAAAACTACAAATCTGTATATCTTTTCGTGTAAATTTAACGTTTAGCACTGTGGCCTGTTCGTCATTGGCGGGGTCGGAGGGAGCAACAGGGAGAGTTTGAAAACGTTTTCACATTCTGAGCAGAGGCATGGCAGCTGGGCCCCGACATAGATGGTGCTCTATGGAGATGGCGGGAGGTGGACACTCACTGTTCGGGTGTCTGGGGGGGTCTACTGGAGATGTAGCTGCGACACTCATCTGCAGCACTGGACACCTGACCCTTCTCCCCGGACACACCCGCCTCTGACCTGCGCACACACACGCCCCAACACACAGACAGAGCGCTCAGGCCACCTGATTCAGACACCAACTAAATGCCCCTCATGCAGTGAAGCCTAACCATGTGATTCTCCAACGAAAAACTAAGCTAACTAAAATGCCTGTTCCATGTCAACCTATGAATTAAAAACAATCCCAATTTATTATATATACACTATATATATATATATATATACACTGAATATATACATAAATATTGCATCTTATAGGTAGTTTCTTTTCTTTAATGCTGTCACGTGTATCCATTTGTAGCTTGGTCACGTGATGAGGCATAAATAGTGGCAGCGTGCCTCCTGGCAGGGCTGCCCTGTGCGCTACAGCCGCATCGCTTTTGAAAGTGGAAACATCAAATCAGTCACTCAGGCAAGAAACACAGATGCAGACAGCACAGGAATAAAACAACACACAACAGAAAAGAAACACAAGCAGCCAGCAGTGATGAGAAGCGTGCTCTGGTTTTGTCGGAAAAGGAGAAAGTGAGATCTTATGCAACCAATCACTGTGATCGGGTGAGAGATACTTTGGCACCACTTAATTTAATAGGGGGAAGGGGGTTAAGGTCAAAGCTCAAGGCCAGTTATGGATAAATGATCCTAACATGATATATATATTCTTTTTTTTTATACTAGCTTTCACTCTCATTTCTGGCCACTGATTGGCCCAGTACCTCCTGGGTCCGGGCTGTTTGGGGTCCTCCTTCTCGTCGGGTTTCTTGGTGGTGGCGACCTTCTCGGCGCTGTCCAGGAGCGCACTCAGCGCCACCCTGCGGAACACGTTTCCATGGGCCTCCTTAATGAACTGCACCAGCTGGCGGATGTCACAGTACAGACCCTGGGAAGGAAGAGGGTGGCAAACAAGTGAGAGTGAGGGACGTGTGAACGAGAAAGCGTTACAGAGGCACAAAGATAATTGACTGCTAGGACCTAGACTCAGGCTGATATTACTTTGCAGTTAGCATCCAATCAGTGTGTATGTTTGCACTTGCATATATACGCAGAAACGGGTGAATATGAGCATGCACGAGTCTGTCAAGACACCGGCTCCAGCTTGTGAGTGGGTGGCCTCTGATTCTGTGCCATAATAAAGCCTGCCTTGAAAAGTGCACCACTCCTGCCAGCCTCGAGGCTTCCTCGGCACCACAGAGCGGTCACGGTAGATCAGCGCTCTTAGAGGAGTGATCCACGTAGACTTCCCAGGAATTAATGTGTTATTATTTCAGGAGAAAATGTGTTTTGCAAAATATCTGGTATTTCTTTTGGACTAAATTAGGGATGAGTTTTTAATGTGAAAGACCGAATGTATCGATGAGTATGTCACTGGTGTAACTCTGCTGAACTAAATGACCTTTCCAGGGCATCAAAATGCAAGAAACGTCTGTAAGTGGGTCAAAAATAACCTATACTCCCTATGAAAATGTATAGGGATCTTTACCTGGCTGAAGTGTTGCCATAAGTAAGTAGCATAACCATAGAGTGCATATTATGTATATATGTATACTGTATATATGTATATATAAATGTTGTTCTAATCCATTTCTTTGCAATTGTGTATGAATTGCCTCTGCGTTTGAAGGATGCTGTGCGAATGATCTTGCCTTGGCTTTAAAATTCATGGTTTAGGTCTTTGATAAGACACTCGGCAGTCAGCATGACGGGCACAAAAGGCAAGTTATTATTACTCTGCGAAAGGTTAAGACTGTCTTACAGAGAAACCGCCAAGCAACACAAAGAGCACTCCGCGATGCACTGCACGTTAAAAACAAGTAGATGGTGCTAGCATCAGTTGATGCCATTTCCAATTAATTCATGCATTTTGCAAAAGGTTGAGAATAGCTTAATGTCTTTATACACAGAGTGAGATTAAGTACCACCTCCAGATCAATTCATCATGTACGACGAGGCATTTACAAAAGGCGGCATGCGTGGTCGCCTTTCAGGTTCAATAGAAAATGAGCTATTAATAATTCAGCTACAACATCCTGCAAAAAGAAATATGAGTGTGTGAATCTAATGGGAGTACAGCTGATTTGAAGTACTGGATCAAGGGAGAGACACAGATAGGGAAAACGAGACTCACCAGGTTCTCTGGGCTGTGCAGCTCGTGTGTGGTCGAGGCACAGCGCGTGATGAGGCACTTGAACATGCAGCCCACCACCACCGCCTCCATAGTCTGGGCCACGGACTTGTTGTCCCCCGTGGTGAAGTTGTTCCCGAAGCCCGCCTTGTCTGGAAGCAACAGGGAGGCGGGAGAGGCCACGGATCACACAGGGGGTGGTTTAGTCAGCACGGAGAGATCATTATTGACAGCTGACCAGCTTGAGTATAAAACACTGAGCCCGTACAACAGGGGGGAGGGAGGGAGGGAGGGGGGCAAAGGAAAAGGGTGCATAAAGCATATGGGCAAGAAGCAAACTGAAAAGGATTCTGGGTAGGGGATAAGGAATACATGCAAGTAAGTAAGGTCTGCTATAAAAACATACAGTAAGGGGCTTATTCTCTTGGTCCAGCTAGATGAAACTTATTGTCTATACAAGAAAGAAAGCAGCTCTATGAATGCCAGATTTAATCATACAAGTAAATTTGGAGTTGCAGGCGAGTTTTGTCACTTTCGGAGAGAGCGAGGGGTGCAGCAATGGAAGCGGTGCCTAGGGAAGGGTCTGATCGGGTGAGTAGTCATCTTATTGCTACTAGGGTTGACTGTAATTTATTATTGATCATGTGTATCTACCGATGTTTCTTTTTTTCGCCCTCCTGGACCTCTCACCTGCACTGCCGTACTCTGTAAGAGAAAAGAGGCGGGGCACAAGTTGATTGACATCAGGCCAGCACAGACATGTAGGCGGTGTCAGGAAGGACGTGGCACCCCACCTCTGGGCGGAGGCGAACCCAAAGACGTACACACACACACACACACACACACACACACACACACACATTGCCACGCGCAAAAACAACACGCACATACGCACAGCAAAAAACTAAACAAGGTGCCCTGTTCACTTTCAGAATTAAAAAATAAAAACTAAACAAAAACACTCATCGGTTCAGTAACTTGCCAATTGCACAGTACGGTAGTTACCAAAAAAGCTCCTTCAAATGTCAGCGCAAAACTGAATTGGCATGTGCAACGTGTCTCAATGCTCAGCAATAAAGCCACCGATTGATTGAGCAGAGGTGTAATGGGCAAAGCTTTGGATTGGCAAGTGTACAGAATGGATGAGTGAGTAAGGAAGGTTGAATTCGGCTCATTGGGGTGGAAGAGGAGGAAGAAAAAGATGGAAGCAGGAGGAGGACGACAAAAAAAAGAGACGCAGACGAGCAGAGACGAGTGGAAGGAGGAAGGGAAAAAACAGATATATAAACAGAGACAGCGCTGGAATGCAAAGTCGCAGTGCGGGGTGAGACGGCGGTAGTGCAATTCAGCTTTGTCAACCTCACTAGGGCGTGATTAATTTAATTAAATACTTTTTAAAAACCACACTTTATTTTTATACTACCTTGTAATGCAGCAGCCACATTAGGCCTTTGGGTGATGTGGATTTAAATATAGTTATGACTGTACAATAACAAGCGTTTGCTTGAGTGCTGAACTTGACGTTTGAGCTTCTCAAATGTGAAGGTTTGCCGCTTTGCTCTCTTCTAGATCACTGTCAATTGAATATCTTTTCAATTTTGAGACCTTGTACCTCAGCCAACTAGGAAGCTGTGATGGCCATTTTTAGCCAAGTTAGCGGCGTGGCTCTGGGCATAGCAACATCAGTTGGATGGTCAGTCCTTCCTTTGGCTAAGACTGAAATATCCCCCAAAAAAACAACAAAAAAATAAATAAAATGCTGGTGTTACGCAGGTATAATATAAGCATTTTCAGCATTTTAGCCGGCATTGTTTAGCCTGTTAGCAAGTTAACCTTTGCTAATTAGCACTAAACACAAAGTGCAGCTGAGGGTGATGGGAATGTTGATTGGTTTTGCAGGTATCCGGTTATGACCAAAGCAATGAAATAATTAGCAAATGTTAGCATGCTAACACGCTAAAATAAAATTATGAGCATGTGAGCACTGGGGTGTTAGCATGCTGACACTGCAGTGCCTCAGTACAGCCTCACAGAGCCGCTTGCATGGCTGTAGACTCCTAGACTTGTTTACTTTTCCTGACATTACGTAGACCAGGCGATTAAATTGCTTATTCCCGAAGATATCTGTCCCGATTAATCAATAATCAAAAATAATCCTTAGTTGCACTTTTTGCAGCATTACTCCTAACCTGAATTGTAAAAACCAATGGCGATCAAGCCCTGATGCTCCCTGCTCGTGCATTCGGTATCGGCGCATGTGCATAATATTCCTTGTGTGTCACGATCTGGTCCCACTCACACAGGCCCCACATACTTACTGTCAGTAATGGGCTCCATGCAGAAGCCCAGCAGCGCATGCAGGAAGTCCACAATGTTATTGAGAGAGTCTTTGTTGACGTACTCGCGCATTGTCTGTCGAAACTGCAGCTTGTCCAGCTTGTAAAGGCTAGTCAGGCAGTTCTGGGCCTGAAAGAAAAGAATTAGAATAAGGTATATTAGAAAACAAGAAACAAAGGACTTATTTTTGATCAAAATTCAGTCAGGGAGCTTTGCAGGATGTGCCATTTTCATCACTTTTCATTGATTCTCTTGAAAGATGCCAGGTGTTGAGATAGTCTTTTATTTATCCGATACAACTTAATCTAATGATAAAAAAATATTGATCTGCATTAAAATAGAACTGGAGCTGCTCCTCAGTGAAGATGCAAGCTCGGCCCAGCACTCTTGCTGAAGCAGTACGGTTAACAGAAAATAAAATCCACGTCAGGCATCACAAACTGTGCTGATTTGTGGAATCTGCACACACACAGGAGGGTCAGAGGAGCCTGACCTGCATCCTGAGGCGATCTCCAGACAGACCGCGGTGTCCCTCGCCGCAGCCGTAGGCACAGCCCAGCGACTTGACTATCTTTATCAGCATGGTCAGAGCCAGGCGGTGGGTGCTGAAGCCCGAGCCCTCTTCCTGTCCACGGTGAAGGACACAAACGTGAACACACAGGAGTTCTAGGCCGATATATTTAGATATCCGCCAAGTTTGTAACCGCTTCGTCCACAACCTATGAACACACCTTTTTATCATTATCCTTGTTATTCTTCACATCATCCTTGCTCCCCTGCCCACTCCCTCCACCACTCCCCCCCCCTCCTCCACCTCCGCCTCCATCTCCCCCTCCACCTGCTCCTGCCCCCGGGACCGCCCCGCCTCCCTGGGCGCTTCCACCGAGGCCCTGCCCGGCCGGGTCTTTTGCCCGTGCTTCCTGGTTCTCCTTGTTGTCGGGCTTGGACAGTTTCTTGCCCATGCCGGGCACCACGCCCAGCTGCAGGAGGCAGTCGATGATGTTAAGCGCTACGTCGCAGATCCGGGAGCTGATGTCGTGGCTGAGGACGGCATAGAGAGCCCGCAAGACAGCCTGAAATACAGCCGGGGAGGGAGAAACTGTGAGAAATTGTTTAGATCCTAGAACACAAAGCAATGTCTTTGGCACAAAGGAGAAAAAACTACCAGAAAGCAAACCGGTAAACTAACAGTGGGTTGGACTATTATGACGTTGTACTCATCTGCAAAAGAAAGCATAGAATTTGACATTTTGTACAATTTGCAGGACCAAGACTGAGAAAAGAATGTATCAAATTCAGTCTGGATTCCTACGGATGTCATTTTTGGTAAGTAGAGCAGCAGAAGGCCAATAACTTCCATTAGCCGTATTTGCGCGCGGAGATAATTTACTGTGGGTTTCATTTAACGGCAGACCACTCACGGTGAGGTCCAACATGCCGTTCTTCAACACAAAGTTGTTGGTCCCCTCAATGTTCTCCCCTTCCTCCAGACAGGAGTAGTTGATGCAGGAGTCGGTGAAGCTGCGCGGCAGGTTGGCGCAGGCCAGGGGTTCCACGGGGATCTCAGGGACGATGACAGGGTTGCAGAGTTTCTTCATGTGCTCGGTGAAGAAGTCGGCGTAGCCAACGTTGAAGGACGCCACCGTGGTGTTGAATGCCGCCATGGTAATGGTGGAGATCTGGGATCGAACTGTGGGGACAGACAGAGGCAGTCTCGAATGCGGAATGTTGGGATTGTGTTTATTTTCTACTCTAGCTCTTACTTATAAAGACATAAACAACATTGAAAAAGTCAGGTCTTGTCCTCTTATTTCAAAATTATATGAAGAATAATAACTATAAACAATAGTCACACTAAGTTAATTTTAAAGGTTGTGTAAATAAATCTTTTTCAGCATATCCAGCATGTGTACTTCAAAGGTTTATGTGATCCTGAATGAACTCTCTTCTATGATGATCTTTTGCTCAGTCGACCTAATAGCTTGCACGTGACGCAGTGAGGAGCAGAGTCTGAAGCCAGCACTGTGTTGTTTGTATGTAAATGAGCATTGTCACAGGAATATTACTGTTATGCAATCCTGTCCTATTTCTGCTCTGCTCGGCAGGTCTCAGTGGAGCCAGCAGCAGCATCTGGCGTTTATTGTAGCTGATGGACAGTAATGTGATTGTAGTTTCCATTTGTAGAGTTTCATAAAAAGTGCACGTTTGTTTCTGCGCAGAGCATTTCCTGTCATCTTGGTTTAGACCATAAATCAGTGCTGTATGCTGACTTTACTTTTTCCTTTCTTCCCAAAAAGGGCTACCTAGCATCACCATATGCTTTCAAGCCGTGTGAATAACCTCCTCAATTTCCTACTGATTTGTTGAATGCTGAAAAGTTGACGGATGAGAGTGAGAGCGTGTCTGCAAATCTAAAAACCCCTTTAAGTTGTTTCTTATTCTAGGACTTTAGATGCTCATTCCTGGGTCACAACTTGCTCTCGGGCTGGTCATGGTCTTGAGAGCGCTTCAGCCAACGTGCTCTGGAGCACAGCTCTGCCACCTCCATACCCTCTTTGACGGTGTTGTCGCTGTGGCTGTTGGAGTGGTCGGGCATGTCTCGGAGCAGAGAGTGGTGGGAGTGAGAGTGTTTGGCGCTCAGGCTGTCGGCGTCAGCAGCTGTGTCTGTGCTGCCCCGCCGTGTGAATTTGCCTGGAAAGTGATGCCACAGATAAATATATCAGGTTGAATCAAACACACACACATAAATATTTATATATAAAATGCCAGCTGACTGATTTTGAAGAATGAGCTGGGCATCAGATGCTGCTCTTGTGTTTCCTACTAAAGAAATACTTTGTGATTATGAAAATGGATTAAAAATGTTTTAACATATACTGTGTTACAGATTCAACTGCAGGTTTAAACAGCAGATTAAATACATTATATTTATATAGCATGATTGCTGTTGTAGAAGATCCCCTTTCATGCATTTTTTTCTGCATGTATTGACCATTTTTAGAAGATTTCTTCTTGGGAATGGAGCTAATTTGAAGCAGCAGCTAAGCTAAGTGGCTATATAACAGTATGGTTAAAGGGGGTGGTGGGTTCATGCAACGGGGGCTTTATAAAGTCATTAACTCTGGATTATAATAATAAAAAATGTCTTTTGCCTTGAGCAAATTTTAATTTAAACTTCTCTGTGAGAACTAATAAGGAACACCAATGTTAATGAACTGACCTAATTCACTAGCTGACAGCCAGATCCAGACAGAATCCTCTGACTCACCAAATGGGAGCTTAGAGGAAAGGAAGCAAAACTGCGAGCCGATGGCATGCAATCTATTCTCATTATGAACAGCACTCTCGCCTACCCATGATGGTGGCCTGCCAGCCCCCGCGCTCCAGAGCCCGCCGATCATCGCCCAGGCCGGAGAAGCTTCCGAAGGAGAAGGTGCTGCGGGTGGGCGAGACGTCCAGGTGGTCCTCGTGGAGCAGGAAAGGGACGCCCATGCGGCGCTGGCGCTTCTTCCCCGTGTAATGGTAAGGGATGGAGCCCTTTCTCTCACGGTCCTCACGCCGGTTCTTAAACTGGAACAGAAGAGGAGGAGGGCTTCCCAGTAAGAACAACCCGCAGTTCTGCATACTTTTCTAATGCAAATGTGTATATTTAGGTAGGTATTTTTTTGCCTTCAACATAAAGTAAACACACTCTAAACACCCATCTGGCTCTGACCTTCTTGAAGATGTTCATGCCCAGGTCAGAGGCGAGGTCAGGGACAGCCTGTCGGCGGAGGTTGGTGAGGGAAACCTTCGCAAACGCCTCTGTGCTCAGAGATTTTCCCTCGTCGTTGCATTTCAGGCTCATATCCTGCAAAATATGGCAGAGGGTGCAGATGACGGCAGTCATCGGTCAGTGCAGCATGGACGTCTGAAGGACTACATGAATGCATCTTCACGACAACCTCTGATTCCTCCCCCGTCCTCTTGCCTATACCTGAGTCTTGTGCGTGTTGACCAGGGAAGGTGTGGCAGCCACCATGGAGCTGCTGCGTGGGCGTGGCAGAGGCGTGACCAAGGGTTCCGGGGTGCGTTCGGGCCTCTCCTCCAGGATCTGCTTCAGGCGCTGCAGGTAGTACATCAGGGCCCAGTGCACGCCCTCCTCCGTCCAGTGTGGCTGCAGCAGGCAGCGCAGCACCGCCACGTCAAAGTAAGTGGCGTAACGTGCTCTTTGGGCCAGAGAGGTCGGAAGGCCGGCAGGGGCTGATGTCCTTGAAGGGGGAAGGGACAAGGTTGTTCTTACTCTTTTGTATCAAAACCCCACCCCCTCGAACATTAACACAGAAACCTTCTAATCCAGTTCAATTTCCAGTTGTACATCCACGGCTACACTGCACACAGGAACTGCTAGTAGCTAATGCAACATGACTCTTCTATGGTGCAAAACTACCACTACCAGTGCCAATATAAACAAATATACACTTAAAATTCCAGCTGATTCCAGCTCCTCCTGTCCACATGTTAAAGTGTCCCTGACCAAGACAGGACAGGGCACGTTCCCTGGAGTTGGTCCCCGGTCGCCATAGAAGGCTGACCGCTGCTCCAGCTCCCCTCGGAAGAAGGATGGCCGGATGGGTCAAAAGCAGAGGATACATTTCAATGTGTGTGTTTGAGCATTGTTCTCT